>KZ506398.1:170498-182861 GCA_002844005.1 Limosa lapponica baueri
GGCCCTCCAGCCAGTTTTTAACCCAGTGGAGAGTATTCTCATCCAAGCCATGGGCAGACAGTTTCTCCAGGAGGATACTGTGGGAGACTGTATCAAAGGCCTTGCTAAAGTCTAGGTAAACAACATCCACAGCCTTTCCTTCATCCACCAAGCTGGTTACTTTGTCATAGAAGGAGATCAGGTTTGTCAAGCAGGACCTGCCCCTCATGAACCCGTGCTGGCTGGGCCTGATCACCTGAGCGTCCTTCATGCGCTGCATAATGGCACTCCTTAAGTATTGGCTTATAATGCATAAGTATATACTTATAATGGCTTCCTTAAGTATTTATATTTAAGCTACTACACTGTTGTATAATCAGATCAGAAAATTCACCTTTGCAAGCAGTGTGAAAGTGTTAAAAATGAAAAATCCCTCTTTGCTCTTTAGCATTGTACCTCATTAAACAGGAAGGAACAAAGAAAATGTTTTTGCATAGTATCTTTAGAATTATAATTAAAATAATACCAACAGAGGTATTGAGGCTTCGTATTACTCTGTGATTTGCAATGGCTGGTAGCTTCCATCCAAAAAACTGCTAGCAGTACTTGCTCAAATGCCAAAGTTTGATCTGTCCACTTTTATTTCTATAGTCATCTGATTCTTTGTCCTCCCATGAAGGCCCGTTGCTTTAAGTCCTATGGAACGTTTTGCTATTTGTATGTGAAGGGCTGGGTCTGGATACCTGGTAGCCAAGTATTCTCATTCCATGATGCAGTAATTTTGGTATTGTCAATGACTACTGTTTACAGCTGAATCTGTCTGCAGAGCTTCAGGGTCTTAGCTTGGAAGCCATCAGTCAAAACATAATAACACAGAGCTTTGCATCTTCCAAAGAATCCTCTCAAACAAGCAAACACTGGACAGCCTCCAGCTGGTATAGGATCCTTCCAGATTCAAAGTCCAACCTTAAATGTAGTTATAAATATAAACCTTACATTGGCTTTTTGTGGTTTATGTAAGGTTTTTTCTTTTTCTTGGTTGTTCCCCTTACTGAGATTTTTAAATTTACAAAACTGTGAGTAGAGAAAACTGGTTTTTTTTAGAAAATAGTTTAATTACTTTGTGGTTGATAAGTGGTAAAATTACAAGAATAGTATTTTTACCCAGGAAAAAAAAACAAGGAACCTTAATAAAGAAAAAAACACCCCACCCTACCATGATCTGGACAACAGAGAATGCGATATACTAATTTGTTTGATGGAAAAGTATAGATTGTGTGCTAGGATTGTTTTGGTGCTAGGCATTTTGCTAAGCCACCTGCCAGGTTAAGCCACTCTAATATTGTAACCATGGTAATACTGCTGGCATCAGCCTGAAAGACTGATTTGTGCAGCCAGCAAGGATTGGGCACCTTAATGCATTAACTGGAGCTGTTAGGAAATGTTTGGAAATAAATATGTAAAACAGGTATAAAAGGTTCTGTTAGATTGTTTAGTGTTTTGCTTCGGGCAATATTTGTTAACAGCAGGCCATCCTGTTTATAGGGCTAAGCAAACGTGGTTGCGAGCACTGAAATAGATAACAAACTGCTGGTAGATTGTGCTCTGCTGCTTTGCTTTCTGTGCTTTGATGGAAAACAACGGTTTCATTTTTAGCAGTAAAAATGTGTTAGCCCATGCCTGTGTATCTACTGATGTAAACCTGAGACTTACAGCAGTAATTGAAGAAAATCTGAAAATAGACAAACCCAACAAAACTTGACAGTTTTAACTAAGGTCTATAAAAATGGTCAGCGAGTTGGTCAAGGTATTGCTACCACATTTTATCCCTCTTCTCCCCATCCCTCTGTTGTTTTCCATATGCTTTCCCCCCACACACATTTCCTGTCCCTCTCACATTTGCCTTTCATATGCCCCTCAGTTATGCGTTCTCCTCACACCTCTAATTTGCAGCTACACTGCTCCACAAATAATGGGTTTGTTTTTTTCCAGAGAGGTAATGATCTGATGATATATTGTCTCCAGCATCAGTGCTGACTTAATTAATTTCTACCCCTATGTCAACACAAGTGATGCAGAACTGCAATGTGAATCAGATCAGAAAGGAGATCTACTTTAAAGTAAAAACCCTGGCACCTTTTCTCTCCAACTTCTCTTTTTTCAGCCAGGTGCCTGGTTCACATGGTAGCCCCACAAGCATAAGCATATGCAAAAGTAATTAAAGGAATGTTTCAGTGAATTTTACAGAGGGTGAAACACAGTACTGATTATTTCTGATTTTGTGGCCAGAAAAGGGAAAAATATAAACTTATAAAATCTTATTCACCCCCCTTTGCCAAACGGCAATTTCTATGAGGAGAAAAAGGGAGTCCTTAATGACCTCTCTGTATAGTTACGTGTTGTGTTTACTTTGGTTTGCTTACTAGCAGCATTACTCCCTGTACTACTGTTTCATGACAAGAAATTATTTTAATTCATTGCCTCTTATTTTACTGGTCTGAATTCTAGTTGAGACAGGTAGCCCAAATTGTTGCTCTGGGCTGTGGCCCAGTTGTTGCCAACTTTTCTCTATTCTCTCAATTTTTTGTAGTCTTCCTCTAAAACTTTTTCTTCTTATCTCTCATTTCTCTCTTTCTTCCCCATTTGCTCATTTTTCATGGTGAGTGCCAGTTCTCAATGGTTCACTAATTTGCCAGACAGCACTGTGCTTTCTGGAGCATATTTGTGTCCCCCAGGCTGTCAACTGTTGGATTCTGCATAAGAGTTGTTGCTGAATTAGCATGTATATTTGCCTCTGAAATGAATCAGGATTTTTTGCAGGCTGTGGAAAAAGTGAACTTATGCTTTTGTACTGAGTTAAAGGAATGACAGCTTTTAAAACAATCGTGGAAACGGGAGCCCACTTGTGGATTTGGGTCTGTGCAGCTTTATCGGTCTCTGAAGCTCTTTCCTCTGCTCTTACACCCCATTATTATATAGTCTCCATTTGAAATTTCCTAGGCACTCAGAATAAATATCCAAGCCATGGAAGTTCAAAGTGTGTACTTGCAAATAATGAGAAGCTGCTCAGGGCTCTAACATTTCTGTTTCTTTTCATTCTTCGAGAACAGCAGCATTTAACCTAAAAGTTAGCTGAAACATAGACTTGGGAAAAGAATATTTTGCTTTTAATAACTTAAAATATGTAAGACCGCTTTAAGGATGATTCTATAATTCTGTAATTCCCTTCATAATTCTTCAGTTATTCAGAATATAGGGCCCAGTTCTGTATTGAAGGAAGATTAAAAACCTGCTATGAAGATATGCTGATCCTTTCTTATTCTTTTGGTTTCTTGTGTTTTGCTAACAGGCAGGGAACAAGGAGCACTGAGGACAGAATAACAACTAAAATCAAGAGAGACAGAAAAGATACATAAACAGAATCAGAAACAAAAGCAGAATCAGAAGAGAAAGGAACTGAATCATTCATAAGTGAAGGTCAGCAAATAGCATGCCCAGTTATTGCACACAATTTTTAGATGTGTTGATTTTGCTGCTGCTTTGAAGTTCTTAAGGATTTTAGTTATTTTTTCTGAATTGCACTGGTTTGGGCCTGCAGACTATAGGGTAAAAGCAGTGGTAGGCAAAAACTTCCACATCTGAATAGGAAAGCTGCATGTCACGGTATATTTTCACTGCCAGGAAATAACACAGAAACATTCTTGCCTGTTTAGTGTGTATTCGGTCACGAACACAAAGTCAACTGCTTAGCTGAAGCCTGGTATAGATTTCCAATAACTTGTTTTTCCTCAAGCAGAAACATACGACAGCACTTGAGGAAAACCACAGAGTGAATCTTTTATGATCTGAAAATAATCTTTTTAGATTTCCATGAGAAAACGGTATTTATTTATTTGGTCTTTTCCTCCCACCTTGCAATTAAGTCAAGTGCTGACACAGATTGCTGGATCATTTATGCCGCAAAGCGCTCATATAGAGATGATGTCTTCTGGTATTGTGGATATACAAAATTAAAGCTTTATGGTCTTAATAGTAATAGTAGCAAAACCAATATACAGAGTTACTACACAGCCATGTATATTGCTGCATAATAGGTAGTCACTGTTTTGTTGCGCAGCTGCGCTCTCTAATCTAATCTATGTTTATAGTTAAGGTCATATTCGGTTTGTACTCTGCAGGATGATGTTGTCTATGCCTGCATTGCTCTGATGGGTTGATCCATGGGCTTCCATCATCTGCAGCATTTTGGGTGTTGCTGCCTCACCCTAGAGGAACGGGCTTAGTTTTAACAAGGGCACCACTGGGGCTGAACAGGCAATTCTAAGGTGTTCCATCCAGGCCTACACTGCAGGTATTTTATGTCACCTTGAGAGCTAGCTGACACTGTGTGAGCCACCCTCTTATATGACACCTACTCCACAAAGCCTTTAGCATGTCTGGGAAGGCCCTCCAAGTGTTTCCCCTAGCTTGTCTGGTCTGCTCCGTATGCATCCCATGACTTCACCATGCAGCTATCATGAGCAGCTCTGCCCAGCAGTGTCCATTAGCATCAACCTTAATTTCCCTGAGACAAATTATGATGAATTCAACTTGAACCGCAGGGGAAGGATGAGAGAAGCAGAAGTCTGCAGAGGGCACCAGGCATTCCCTACCTGCTCTCCTTTGTGAGGGCACTGTTGCTGTCTTGCGCATTGAATATGGATATTGTAGCGAGTATTGAGTATGGGTAGCAGTTGGCCTTCCGCAGTGTCTCCACTGTTACTGAGTTTTGTTCAGCTCCATCATGTGTATCAACTTTAGACATGAACTGACTGTCAATGGGACACTAATTTCTCAAAGTAACAAACCACGTTCATAGCTCCGGAGTAGGAGCTCGCCCCACAAGGGAAGGCAAGCCAGCAGCTGAGGGCAATAGCAAGGTAGGTACGGCAGTGGTCCCACCCAGGCAGGCTCAGTCCCACAGTACCTGAGCAGGTACCATGCCAGTGAGCAGGGTCAGCCAATATTCAAGTTATGAGACATATCTGCAGTGACGAAGCAGGTGCAAGGTGAAGCCAGCAATCAGTGGTTCAAGGATCACCAAGGCCCATGGCCATGGCAGAAGGGCTTGTGTTTGTCACAGGCATAACTCAGGCAAGTCTCAAGGGTGGAGGCCTGAGCTTCAACGCAGTTCCCAAGCAAAGGGCAGGAGGCTTCCCATAGCTCCTTCTCACACAGCTCTTTCCCCAGCAGCCTGATCTGGGGCTACAGCCGCACTACATCAGAGCTGGACGAGAGCACAGGCAGCCAAAACCCCAAGGAGCGGTGAAGAGGCTGCAGAGCCTCTTGGTGCACTCAGAGCCCCGACAGCAGCATGCTTATTTCCAGATTTCCATCCAGTCCAGAAAGTATCAGTCTCTTAAAAGTAATCTTGTTAGAGACGAAGCACAGCTGTTCAGGGCTGGGATGTTTACTGCTGCCCGGTGAAAGTCTGCAAAGCCATATGCTGTTTGATCCTCCGCTCCCTGGCTATTTACCAATTCAGCGTCCAGAGGACCGGTAGGTTGAGCTGTGCCAGAATCACTGACAAACACAAACCCTTCTGCTGGCCCTCAAGGGGTCCCGCCAGCATCATAATTATACGAGATTACATTCTGCTGTACTTGGTGATCCATCGTACCCTAGTGATCACTGCAGTGGTTCTTCTGCACTGACTTTCAGACCTGAATTGTCCACCTTTTGACAAGCAGCCACCCAAACCTGGCAACGGCATCATCATGCCCTATATAAACGCCCCTATCCTGATGTCCTGGTTTGAGTGACACAGGACTAATTTTTCTTCTAATGCTTGGGAAAAAACACACTTTCAGAAGACTCTAGTGTCTGAATTTGTGAAAATATTTACTTTATAGCCAGCTATGGTATGTGGGATTCAAGGTCTCACTGTTTTCGAGTTAGCCAGGTGCAGGGACGAGGAGGAGTGAGACCCAGGCGCTTGACCCAATCTGGCCAACAGGATTATTTCATATCATGAATGTCACATTCAACATAAATTAGAAAGTTCATTGAGGAGTTCTCTCTCTCCCTTGATGGTGATGATCCAGAGAACTTATTGCCCTGGTGCCGGACCCCTGAGCCCTTCCTCCCAAAGCTGCAGCGCTCGCACCGTCCCACATTTGCTGTTCACTGCTGGGTGTGCACAGCTTCCTGCTGATAGAATTGGCTGAGTATAATCCTTGTATATTTTGTACTGGTATCAATATTGGCTCTTTAGTGTTATTAATGTTAATTATCTAGTCTTATTCTATTAAATCTGTTTATATTTTTAACCCTTCAGTTTCCTTGTTTTTTCCCCACTCACCTTCCTGGGTGGGGAGGGGTCATCGGGTAATAGAATAATTGTCTAAATGACAATAAATTGTTGTGGGTTTCTCAGACCATAACACCTGACAACCACAGTGCCTCGGTAATTGTCTTTTGACAGCAGCGGTGCTGTCTTTGAGGCTGGCATAACGCCAGCTTGAACTATACTTTCGAGATCACCAGGGCCTGCCATATATTTAGTGACTTGCAGAAGAAAGTGGGACGTTCAAGCTGAAGGGTTCCAGAAGCAGGCAGTCAGATGACAAAATCAATTAGAACAGCCTGAGAAAAATGTTAGTCTTGGCCTTTAGTGGAAGTTCTCTCTCCCTGCAACATCACCTTAACTACATGGTCTGTGACTACAGGTGGTGGTAGTATGTCCAAAACTTCTTAACTCTTAACAATTTGCAGGCTTCAAAATGTGCCTCCTGTTTGTCTCCTTCCTTCATCCTGCTCCTTTCCAAGCTTCTCTCCTTCTTCCCCCCCATTGAAAATTCATTACTTCTGTAATTTTCCCTTCTTCTCTTTACACTGTGAAAAGTCAATTCCTTCTCCAGATGCCGTAACAGATGCCAGCTGCTTGATTGCCTTGAGACATAACAGTTCAGGCTTGGTCTCCCACCCCCAGAAAACACCTCTCCAGTGTGAAACACTTGTAGTAACCAGCCTTCCTTGCTCTTCGTCTACAGTTTAGGGAAGTTCATGAGAGAAGAAGAATAAGGAAAAAGACTGAGCTCTGACTGCTGTCCTCTCACTCCATAAAAAACAGAGAAAACATTCACAAGCAGCCCTGCATATTTTGGTTGAAGCACAGCAGCAACACATGCAGTACAGCTGATCCTTCTGACTGTGGCCAAACCAGATCAGGATCTGGCCCATCACAGGACACTGAGAGAGAGACGCTTTTGATGAAACCCCAGCACACTCCTTGAAATACAGTGACCAGAAGTGAAGGCCCTTTACCTGCAGTGTCCGACTACTTTGGGCTACAGACCCAGGGTAGGAATCATCTGCTCATGCATTCAGTGAGAGGACCTGTTATCTTCAAATAATGTAATGAAGAAAGAGTATTATATAAAAGATGACATCAAAAATGAGACAAAACCAACATTCTTGTCCTTGTGGGGGCCTCCCATTGGACCTGGTGTTCAGGGTCTCCATTGGGCTGTTGCTGGTTTCAGCACACCATGTTGGGGTGCATGATGCCATAACTCACGATGGGTGTTACGGGTTTCTGCTCTTGCCCATTTCAGGCGGGTGCAGTGAACAGTTTCAGCTCCCCTGTTTTGTGAGCCCGCTGCTGAACCAGGGAGATTTGGGCTAGAGTTGGCAGGAGATCAAGGCAATCAGGATGAATCAAGGCATGGGTGGGAATGTGTAGGGGCTGCTGCAAAAAAACTTGCCCTGTGCCCTGTGTTTGTTATCTGCCTCACCACTGCCCTAATGGAGGTGTTCAAATGGACTGAATATTTTAGTACTTAAAATAACAGAGCATTGTGGAAATAACCTCTTTGTCATAGATTAAGTTGTTCCAGGTCACACGGGCAGCAGCCAGGATGAACTGCAAGGAGCCTACTCCAGAGGAGGGGCTGCCTCCCTCGGTCACTGGCTGACAGGGTGTACACGTTGTGGATTTTGTGTGAAATCACAGGATCTAGTTATCCTTTGCTAAAATAAACAACAGGAGCTAGTTGCTGCCTGTATTTAATTTCTGCTCTTAACCTCTTGCATTTCTAATAAATAAGGCAGATAAATACAGGATATGAAAGTAAAGTGAGAGTCATACAGAAATAAATAGTAATAATTTACACTGTGCTGGTTAATAGCCTGAATGTAATAGAAAAACAAGTCGTATTCCATAATTAAATATGGCTTAGAAGCAGAGCAGAGCAGAGCACAGATGAGGGGTCCTTATTACTTACTTTGGTCTTACATTACATTTTTGGGCACTGTTGCGTACTTACAGTTAGTGTGCCCAAGATGACATAGTAAGCAATCCTTCCCCATTTACCCCCTCTACCTTTTTTAATAGCTGTCATACTTTGAACATATATACTATCTAAAAGGTACATTTAATAGCTATAAACTTAATGAAACAATTGTATTAATTTAAGATCTTGCTAAAACTTAAATAGCTTCATGTATAGCACTTCGAGGATATAAAGTGCTAGATGTATTTCTTTTTCTTTGAAAAAGATCAATACAGGTAATTCTCCAGTTTTCCTTGAAAGCTGAAATCCTTTGTAAAGGATGTACCAGAGTAAGCTGTTAAGTCTCATGTCCTGTTTGTAGATGATTCAGAATGCTGTCACTATTAAGCCTGTTACCGCTTAAAAGACTGAGAAACACATCTTCAGAGACAAATCATGGATAAATGAGTATGTTCTTCATCAGACCTGTTCACACATGAATGCAGTAGCAGAACTGTCTTGTTCTGTGCAACCTGCTCTAGGTGGACCTGCTTTGGCAGGGGAGTTGGACTAGATGATCTCCAAAGCTCCCTTCCAACCTCACATCATTCTGTGATTCTGTGATTCTCAGGGCCTGGAGCACATCCGCTTCCAGGAGATTAGAAGGCTGAGTCAAAGAGTTTAGCTGGCCAAGTCCAGGGGTATCTTCATTGCCAGTAAGAGCTGTTGTGAAGGTAAAAGCAAGGCCCTGACTCTCCCTTCCCAGTGGAGTTACTTTTAAGCAGTGACTGTACCACCAGCTGCTGCCTGGGTGACATCGCAGCCGTGTCACAGCTACATCTGCGCTCAGGCTTGTACCTCCTCCATCCTGACCTGGACTCAGACCTGGCTTCCTGGCTGAGCTCGGACCTGTCTCATCCTGATGGCCATTCTGGGTGACTACTGGGCAGTGTCTGACCCTGATCACCGTCTCTGGCCCTGATCCTGACCAGGACTTGCCACTCCACATCCTGGGTCCTTGGGCTGAGGTTACCGCTCCTGCCTGCCATGTTACCATGCTCCACTCCTGGCTTGCCTTCACTCGAGAAGTAGCCATCCCTCCTTGCTCCACAACACTTCTCTGGAGAATAACTGGTTGAGGCATTTCTTAAAATTTAACATAGCTTATTTACACATGTAGTATTTTTACATAGCACTATCAACCAGTCACACATGGGGGTGCCTTTGTGCAAACCATCACAATGACTAAAAAGGACTCTTTTTTTTTTTTTTTTGGCTGGTATTGACATCTTTCAAAGGTATTATAAAAAAGTGATTTTGTACCACAAATTGTCCTGAAGCTACATATGAAACGGCCTGGCAGGCATTGTATCACCTTCTCTTTTACAGAGGCGCTAATTATTTACCTTGCTGCAGCACAGCTAACAGCAGCTAGAAACAGCAAAGATGGGGCAGTGCCCTCCCTGAGCAGAGAAACATGCACTAATGGGGACTTCTCATGTCCAAAAAGGATGTCTGTATATATATATATATATATCAGCTTGCATATAATGAATTTGTTAGAACAGATGCCTGAAGATCTTTAAGAAGGACAGAGCTGGTTACTACATTTTCTTTATAGATGGTGTTTTGTCCCATGAGGTGCAACAGCTAGCCATATGCTGGCGTAAATTGCTGGTATAATTGCCTGGTCATTTCGATGAAGATTTAAGTAAGCAAAAGCTTCCATATCTTAAACTAACATGAGGTAATGCATAAAGTCTGTAATTCTCATTATCTTCTCCTAGGTAATACTCCATCCCTTACTAATTGGCTCTACAGGCACCCCTTTTTGAGTTACAATTATGTTTACAACCTTTTCTTGATAATCTAATGTGCAGCCAGGTCAGACTCCAAACGCAAGGTGCTTTTATTCCCATTTCTTTTGCATAATACGTGGCTGGACTGGCATTATGCTTCCACCTGTCTGCTGGTGGTTTTCCATGTCAGCAGCTGCTACTGCTGTTCAATGTGCAACAAGGGTGTGACTTGGTCACTAATATTTCAGCGTGGCTCTTCTCCTTAACTTTAGGGTAATCCTCAGCAGTAATTTAAGAGCTTCTTTGGGACAGACATGCAATGGGACTATTTCAGGGCTCTCCTTGACATTATTGCTTTGGAAGCTCATACTCACTCGGGTTCTTGTTGTGATAGGGGACTGCACAACCTTTGAAAATCCAAGCAAGTCATATGGTTATTCAATCCATGAACTATATGCCTGGCAGGGTTGGCTCAGTACACTGAACTCTGTGTAGATGGCTCTGGTGATTGCTTTCTAGGAGCTTGCATCAAAAATGCATTGTTGCACTTTCCCAATTAATAATACTCACTCTGCTCTTTTTTTTTTTTTTTAATGACCAGCATGAGGATTAAATCTTCCCCAAGTGCAATACTTGTTTAGATTTTGCTGGCAGAGAGATGACGTGTCAGTCTTTTAAGTGGAAATTTATTATTTTAGGGCTAGAGTACGTTCTTTCTGTTAAGAATCCAGACCGGAAAAGCTTCAAGGGTTATTACATGGGTAACGTAAGAAATTGCTCGGATTAATCTGAACAATATAGGCTTTGTTTCCTTCTTCTGTGGCAAGTTTTCTACAATTTTTGATTTTAGAAAAGATGTGTAACTTCTTGAAAAACAGCAGCCATGTGGGACACCATATGAACTGGTGACAAAACCTATACATAGAGCATATAATATATATAATGTGGAAGAGATTACAATGAATAAATAGGCCACAGCAGGGGAGGAAAAAAAAGAATAGTGCTGACCAGCATAGCAGGTCACAGCTTGTCATGTGTAAAAGTTCTGAGTGATTTCCTCTCAGTATAGCAAAGACAGGTTTTCAGGCAGATTATAAAAAAAAAAAGGGAAAACAAGAAGCTGTTCTGAAGATGCTGCATGAAAATTGGGATGTCCCAAGGATGAGAATGTCCCACAAAGTGCATCTTTGACAGGTGCACAGACCAGGTAGTTAGGTTTTGAAACCTTGAAACCCCAGTGCAGTAAAAGAAAATCAACATTTGGCACTGAGGGGTTACAGAAGTTGCTGGATGTGACTGACTAATGTGAATCCTTGGTGTCTTCTGGAAGGCAGCTACCCTCACCTGCAGGCAGAAACCAAGTGCCAAAGCTCAGGCAGGCATTTTCTTAACTCCTGTCCCGCTCACGTCCACCTTCTGGCAGTTTCTCTGACTGCTGGAGCACAGAGGAAAGGGGAAGACATCACTCCATCTGACGTTACTGGTGCCTGAGGTAACTGGGCACCTACAACAATAACGACAAGGTGCCATTCTTTTAAAGTGTAATTCCCATTAGAAAGGCAGATCACAAACCCGCATGCTTATGTCGGTGATTCTAGGGCTGCACTGTAGGGCAAAGCATTAAAAAACCCCACACATTAAAGAAACACAGGAACGTCTTGTCAATCTAAAGGCTAAAACCCCACCCCTTCTCATCCACAACACCCACTTTGAGGGCACGGAGGAGGCTCTTTTCCTACACAGCGTTATCAGCAATAATTTATAGATGAAATGCGTTTAAAATAAACTCGTCCCGCTACTACAAGGAGACAGGCCGCTGGCCACCGCCGAGGTGGCCGCGGCCCAGGAGAGGGCTGTGTGAGGGCCGCCCTCCCCAGCGAGGCCGGGGCGGGCCTGAGGGAGCCCGGAGGCCGCAGGCGGGCAGGAGGCAGGCAAGGAGCAGGCAGGGAGCAGGAAAGCCCCGCGCTCCGCCGCCTCCCAGCCCCACGGCACCTCCTCCTCCTCTGCCCTCACTCCTTCCCTTCTCCGCCATGGCGGCAGCGGCTTCCAGGCAGGCAGCGGGACGCCGTCCCCCGCCGCCGCCACCTCTTCCTCCTCCTCCTCCTTCATCCCCGTAGCAGCCGGTCGCGGGCTTTGTTCGTCTCTGCCTGCGCCGCCTCCGCCCCTTCCTTCCCTCTGCTCCCCTCCCTCACCGGAGAGCTGGCCGGGCCGAGCACCCCGGAGCGGGCCCCGCGTACCCTCCTTCCAGCGCCGGCGCTCCCCGGCAGCGCCCGGCGGCCCCCGCGCCGGCCCGGCCCCGCCGCCCCGCCCCGGCGCCCCTAAGTTCCGTGAGT
>KZ506398.1:202079-222937 GCA_002844005.1 Limosa lapponica baueri
TAAAAGATGGAGCTGGAGTTCAGTTACTTCAGACACATTAAAATTTTCAGGCTTACAAGCAGCATGTATCAATTTAATTCATATCAAGAGTACTTTGTGATGTGATGTTACCATACTGTATATTGCAAGGTGAGACTTCACACTGAAGTTTTTGACTGCTTTGTTTTTTTTAGCATGGAGATCAGGAATTTATATAGATCCATCAATCAAACTTCAGAGAGATACAGGTATATGATTACACATGTGAAGTTGGGCAAAACACATAGAATCATAGAATTGTCCAGGTTGGAAGGGACCTTTAAGATCATCTAGTCCAACCATCAACCTAACTCTGTTTAAAGAAAAAAACAAACACAACAAAAAACCCCATCACTAAACCATGTCACTAAGCACTATGTCAACATGTCTTTTGAATAGCTCCAGGGATGGTGCCTCAACCACTTCCCTGGGCAGCCCATTCCAATGCTTGATAACCCTTTCAGTGTAAAAATTTTTCCGAATATCCAGTCTGAACCTCCCCTGGTGCAACTTGGGGCCATTTCCTCTTGTCCTATGGCCTGTGATTTGGGAGAAGAGACCAACCCCCACCTCTCTACAACCTCCTTTCAGGTAGTTGTAGGGAGCGATAAGGTCTCCCCTCAGCCTCCTCTTCTCTAGACAGAACAACCCCAGCTCTCTCAGCCTCTCCTCATAAGACTTGTTCTCCAGACCCCTCACCAGCTTTGTTGTCCTTCTCTGGACCCACTTCCAGCCCCTCACCACACAGTAAGGGGTTTGTGCTGACTGTGGAAGAACGAGGTGATGCCTCGTTCAGGAAGGAGTCTATGAGTAAAAAGGGAGTTCTCTGAACAAATTTGTATGGGCAAAGCAACTTTATGAGATCAGCACTGTGACCTATGCTATTTCATATGGCTATTTGACCGTTCTTCCTGAAATCCAAATTTTCTGTTGTCAAACCATTAACTTCTCTTAACTTCTAGGTAGTAAGTAGTGTAATAGGTTGCCAAGTGCAGGCAGTGATTCTTGGTCTTTGAAAGGGTTATCAGTAATGTGAGAGAGATGGGGGCAGTTATGTTTGTGGAGAGGGATGTGAAAATGGTCTCATGAGGAACATATTCTTTTTTATTTTATTTTTGAGCAGACATTGGCTAGATCCTTTAAACTTTAAAGACAAAATAAATAGTTGGCCATACAGGGTAAGCACAGTCTGAGTGTACGGGAAGACAGAAGCCCTTACTGAGTTGTTTAGGTAAGCATTTACAGCTTGTCAGTGGAATACAGAGAGGGGAAAAGGGAAATGCCTTCTATTTAATCTCTTAGTTGATTCTATCAAAAATATTTTCCTGCATTCAGTGTGAATTAAAGAGCTCTGGTGTATCGAAAATATTTCTGAACCTTTTAAGGTCATGAGGAAATTTTGTAGCATGTATATCTGACATCGTGACATTAATAAAATACGTGCTGCCAGAACAGAAAAATGGGAAGCCAGATGGTGAGTTGCTTTGTCTGAGCATACTTAGCAAAGTACTCTTTACCTGCCTCCCTCTGTAGATATTATTGAGTTTCTCTGTAGCACTTTGGTGATGGTCTCCTTATTCTTGGATAGTGATTGAGAGAAAACCCTTTGCATCAGCTACAGAAGGCTGAGAAGTGAAAGGGTGGGAGTTCTGACTCGAGATGGAAGCAGGGTGATGAGAAGGGCTGGAGTCGGGATTTTCAGAAGTGTGGAGTTTATGACTGTAGTACATTCAGTGTGTACTTCCAAATTCATATCAAATTGCGAACTATCAGGCACCAAAAACTCTAGTTTCAAGTAGGGGATTCAAAGTTAATGCTTCTCTTGTTGATACTTTTAACTAAAATCTAGCTGCACTTAATTCTGTATTGTGAAAGGAAGCTGATGTCATCTCATCTTGCAGAAGCCCTTGAAGGCAAGTTTAATTATTTCACTTTGTTCACTTGGATTCTCTGGTGACAATGTCCTAACAGCAATAACAAAAAAAATATCTTAAGGGTGGCAAAATTTTGTATTTAGGGGGAACTGCAAATAGTAGCTATTGAGAATAAGAGTGACTGGCTATTATGGTCTTGTCTATACTTGAAGTGGTGTGTGTAAATACACATAAAAAGACTGTTTGACCTTTAATGCTCTGGTATTGTCTTTGAAACCTTAGTGTGTCTTGAATATAATTTTTGTGTAGTAATACATAGGTTTTGAAAGCAACCTCTAGATTCTCTGTAATATCCTATCTGATAAATTATTGAGCTTTATTTTTCTGTTCCTGAATTTTGTGTGTACATGTGAAAATATGGTTTTAAAATCAACTTGAGAACACTGAAAGGCAGTGCAAGATGGAAGAAATTTTTTGTGGTGCTCATAGGATGAAACAGAGTAGAGATTGTAGGATTTTTGCATTATTGCTACTGTTAACTTGTTGCGTATCACTTTCTGCAAATTTGAGTTACACAAAGTAGAAATTTAGGTTGGTGTCTATTCAGTGAAAAAACAATAGCAATTTTTTTCTGAAAACAGACACCTGCATTAGCAGGCATTCGGAGGCATTACAATTACGTGCCTTGCTTGTCTTGGATTTCCTTCTTCAATGTTGAGGCAGTCATTTACTTTCCGATGGTAAGATATTCTAGACTGGACTATGGAAGCAGCTTATGGCTGTAGCTGTGCTGGTGGCTGTGAGTTGCAGTGCTGGGTGTGCTTGGAGATGGTGATTTCCAGGAGGGATGTCAATTCAGTCGTTCTGACTTAACCCTATCTCCTTTCTTTGCGCTTCTGGAATCTATTGCAGCAGCCACTGGTGCTGTAGGTGTAAAAGTAACTTGGAGTTTGAAGCAGCGGTTTTTCCTTGAGATCATCCGGATCAATCTATATCAGTTTTGTGAGCCAACAAGTTCAGTCATCGGTGGAGGTCAGTAAAATGATTTTTTTTAACTTCTTGGGCAAGTCCTCTACAAGACTCTCTGTAGTAGCTGTTTCTGTCTTCCTATTAGAGAAAAGAGTGGGAAGTACAAGTGTAGTTCCTGCTAAGAAGGACTTTTTTCTTTGATGCTCACGAAACTAGGGGATTTCTTGGGATTCTCAGAAGACTTTGATTATGTATATACATGTTTTCAGTTGTTATTTCTGAGGAGAGAATTTCCTTTTTCCTACTGTTATGGTTCTGCCTATTTTTGTAGAGGCTTTATCTTGTTCTGTGACATGCTGAAAGGCTGTCTCGCAGTTGCGTTCAAATACTGGGTAAATCTTAGCCTGTGCTTTGGAAAGTACAGCTCTTGTCTTGATGCCTGGTGTCAAGAGTGTGTAGTCTAGGAGTTATGCTCCAACAGTAGACTCAGCCTTAATTCTCTGTCCAAATTTAGTTGTCTAAAATTTAGATGCCCGTGTTGTTGTAGTTACTCTTAAGTCTCCATTAAATTTACAGAAATAATTACCTCCGGGAGGCCATTCATCTCTTTCGAAGCTAGGTGTCTGAGATAAGAAAGATAAATTGCTGTGGTGATTACAAATGGAGCAGAGAGTGACTCATTCAGATTCAGATATCTGGCTTACCCTCTGCAGTGGGGGTCACTGCATCTCATCAGAACTGTTCAGATGGCACTAGTTTAGTTGCAGATTGCTTCTTCCCATTTCTAGCTGTGAATATATAATATAAAGTGTAAGTTGGGTCTTGTGACACGCCATTGAGGCTCTGGAGGTTTGGATGAGTTACTGCTGTTTACTTTGACTTTTGGTTTTGGAGGCCCAGTTCAGAGGGTCAGGGACTGTTCGTAAAATGTTCATTTTTACTTGAGCCATTTTTAAAGGAGTATTTGTTTTCTGGGTTGTTTAGCCATTGTTAAGATGGATGTATAATACAGTCCAGTGATTTATTTATTTTTATTTTTTTTACCATGGTAGACAATATTAATTGTTTTTGCTTTTTAATTATGTTTTTAATTATAGCAGCAGATGTAATAAATCACTGTATATGAAATAAATGCACTTTTTCATCTGCTTTTTTCTTGAAGGATGTGGAGGAAGATAACAGAGGAAGGAGTGCATTTTTGTGTGTGTGTGATCTTAGCAGTATTTCTGAACATGAGGTATCATGACTGTGTTGCTTCAAATGTTTAGTTGTTGATTAAAAAGGCTCCAAATTTGCTCATCAAAATAGCCACTTTTTGCCTCTGAGTGCTCCCTACCTCAAATTCAATTTTCCCTTCAGTGCTTTTGTGAGGTAGAGAAATGCTGTTATCTCTCTTCTATGGGGGGCAGCTGTGGCAGAGGCTTTGCTTTTCCATCGGAGGCGAAGAGGGCAGCGAGACCGTGTGAGCTGAGGGCCAAGTCCCGTAGGCATTATGTGGACAGGCAGGTATTTGAAGCCAGTTGAGATGAAGGGTTGGCAGGTACGGCACAGCTTACAGGAGGCTGGGATGCACCTGGGCTGGAAGCTGGTGGTGTCTTGGGATAGAACCACTAGGTACCTCAATAGAGAGCTCTTTAAAGTAACCACCTGAAGATTTCAAGGTCCTTGTTACTGGAATACCCCCTTTTTTGGCAAATTGGTGCAGTGTTTGAATGCCCCAGTTCCCTGGGGAAAATAAGATCTTCAGTCTAAACTGAAAATTTGTTCATGATTTCTTCATTACCACTAGCCAGTAAAGTAAATCCTTTTTAAAGTAGGAAACTTCTAAACCTAAAGCTATTTACAGAAATAAAACTCTTTTTTTTTTTTTTGAAACATAGGTTTTTCTCATTTGTAAAAACCATGCAACGTGCTCTGTTACAATTCTTGTGTATTTTGACTTAAAGTATGACAGCTTGGTGCCAATTTTTTTTTTGTAGCTCACTGTGCTGTGAGTTGTTACGAGTGGAGTTACACTGTTAATGTAGTAGCAGGTATGTAGGAATACTTAATTGTAAATTAAATAAACCTTGTGCTAATGTATTGAAGTTCATTTTCACTGCTTGGGTTTTAGTATTTTTTGTTTCTTTTCTGTAGTTATGGAAGACAATATAAGACTAAACTATATGTGAAAGTTTCACTTCTAATTAAGCAGGCATAATTGTACTGGTAAACCTTCTGGATGTGTTTACACTGTTGAAGTTTGTAGAGGAAAGGTGTGCAGTGGTTGTGAGTACCGCAGAAAATGCTAATGATGCTGGGAATGATGCTACAAAACCATAAATTCCTAAATTCTGAGAAACTGTAAGTCTTCTGTATTATACTGTGGCAAATACTGTAGTTCCTATTTTAACCTCTCTATGGGGAAATATAAACAGTAAAACTTCGAGTTGTTACCTGAATTGGGGTTGCGACAGGTAGAAGTAGGGTCACAACAGCAAACAAAGTCTTTTTTTTTTTTGTCAATTTTCTAATGTTTTTCAGCCAATGCTCTGAATTGTCTCAGCTGTAATTGTTTACAAATGAGTTTGATTTCATATTGAATGGTGGATGTGAAGCTGAAAGTTAGAGCTATCAAAATGTCAGAGAAGCATTAGAGTCTGAGAAATGTAGTTGTTTGAGGCTTTTGAAAGCTGCTGTGGTGCTGGCACACCCATTTGTGTCTCTTCCCCATCCCTCAGAATATTTCCAGGGGAACTCAGGAGAAGGTAAGAGTTGACTTTAATTAAATTTCCCAAAAAAGTTTCATTTTCTTGCGAAGAAATATCCAAGATTTTACACTTTCTGCGTTTTGAGGCATCAAGTTTGTTGTATACTGTAAATCCCTTCCTAAAGAGCGGAGTATTTTGTATGTAGTGTCATTGAAAACTCTTCTTCCTATCAATAACAGGAAGGGCCTTTTGCTGTCTAATAATTTCTCCTGGTTTTGGATCCATCCCTTTTTAAGTTCTGAGTAGAAAGGATCTGGGGTTTCAGGTTGGTGTGTTTTTTTTTTTTTCCCTTCTTCATCTTGTATAATTTTTACTTTTTTAGTGCTGAAACCTTATATTTTGTTATCATCCTTATATGTTTTTTTTTTTTCCACTTTACTCCTTTATCTGTAATAGTGGTAGCTGTGATAGATGTGTTTCTTGTCAAGAGGAAGGAACTGGAGAAATAAACGAGGTTTCTTCAACAACAGTTATACAGTAACCTGTGAATGGTTGGAGGGGGTCTGCTGTTTGTAGGCTTGGCCTCCAATTCAGTGATCGGTGTGTTATAGTCAACCCAAAGACTTTGTAGCAAATTATGAAGGAACTTAGGAGCTGCTTCATTTAATTGCTCATTGTCACTTAATTTATTTGCAGTAGGCATTAAGTCTTGTTTCATTGGTTGTTCTTAGTCTGCAGCTGCTGTATGTGAAACAAGGTTACAGGAGGATAAAGGTAAGATACCTTTATGTGAGATGTGAGAATCTGTTTTGGAAACAGCTGACCCGTGTAAAAGCAAATGCTACAATGTACGCATCACTGTCAAGTGGACTCTTTGAAAGTGAATTTGGGAAAAGTGAACAGTCTTTTGCACTCAGAATCCTTTCGGTTTTTAACAATGAGCAAAATGCAAGGTAAACACAGATCAACGTAGATACAGTTTGTCTGGATCAGCAACTAAGCTTTTATACTTCTCATCTCTTGGGCAGTAAAAAGGGAATTTAGCACTCAGCAGACAGAAGGAGGAAAAAGGGACAGTCTTTCCTTGAAAATCATGCCTGAGGCTTTGAGGTGTGTTATTTGATTTATGGAAAAGATTTTTCGTGGTGTATGGGAGATTTGCTTATTGATTGTTTCAATTCCTTCTGTGGCACAGTAGCTTAATTTTGTCTGGAAGGTTTTTCTCTATATGGTGAGCCTCTCAAATGTGAATACTCCTACGCTTACATGCTTAGTGTGTCTTGACTTTAGGAGTCTGATAATGCTGCGTCTATGTGTAAAACTGGGAAATTGTGTTCCGATATGGTTTGCCATGGCATGATGTTATCTTGTACTTAGCAGAAGGACATAAACATCAGCATACAGGTGCATACCTCCAGGAATGCAAAGTTGTTGCAGTAATGCTGAAAATTAACTAGCTTTTAGTTTATTCCCTTCCTGTCTTTGTAGGATGAGAATAGGATTAGCCCATTGCTCTAACACAGCTTAGGCTAACAAGTAAACATTTTTCTTCAAGGGCCGTAAGAGGGCAGGTTAGATCCAGCCTAATTCATACATCTTGATAAAAAGCTTGACAAATGTTCTCTAAGAAGGTTGTGAAGCCCCTCTGCTTCCAGTAAAAAACAGTCACCTCCTGGGAGTTTGTATGGACTGGGATTGGGGAAACGTACTGAATTGCCTAACAAGCTTACAAAAGTGTTTTTACAAGCTAAGATATTTTAGAGCACAAATACACTGCTTTGTTAAATGAAGGAAGGGAATGGATTTACCTTTTGTAGTTAAAGGTGGTTGTAGCTGCTTGAACTACCTGCAAGCTGCTCTTTTGATGGCAAAGCATAGCACGTCTCCATAGAAAGTTTGAGACAGCCACTGAGAGGTTCCAGATAATCTTTGCCCTGAATTTTACTACTACAGATATGCGCACCTTTCTTTTTTTTTTTTTTTTTTTTTATGCCCCGGGAAAGATATATTTATCCTTCTCTATTGTACTGGTGCAGCCACCCGAATTCATCATAGTAAAAATTCTGCTGTAAGTTGCTGCCAGCAACTACTTGGCTGCCATCCTGCAACAAGAATAGCCCGCATCCAAGTTCTGATGCCAAATCATGTGTAGGTTAACCTTTGTAACCCTTTTCAAGTCAGCGCACACTGTTTCTGGGGAACAAATCTGGCCTATTTATAGGAATACTCTGCCTGTATTCGATAACTTGCATGCAAACTACGCAATTAATGCCTCTAGCAGTTGTTGCTGAGAAGCTTCCCCACTGTGAGGCAACGTCTGTGAGAAACTATCCTTGTAGAAAGTAAATTGCCTCTTCACCTTAAGATTCTGCGTGACTGAATCATTGAATATGGAAGTATCAGTAAGGTGTCTATTGCTGAAACAATGTCATGTGCAGGAACAAGTTACAGTTCATGTCTCTTCACTTTCATCTGACATATGACATGAGTGGTAACCAGCAACATTTAAGTGAAAGATGTTGTGACCTGTGATCTGGGATGTCATGCGAGGACTGTAAACACCACAAGGCATACTGTAAGCTGGCATCAGTTAAATTTCAGATGCCATACTTGAATGCTGGTACTTAATATAGTGTCAGCCACTATATAGGTCCAATATAGGACCAGCCACTAACAATTAGCACAGAGGAAAAGTTTAAATGGCTAGGTGTTCCCCAAAATCTGAAGAGTAGGTCAAATCTTTTGAGAGAAAAGCTGGTAAATATTTTGTGGTATTTTTTTTTTCCCTCTAAACTGATTTTAATCAGAAATACGCTTTCCAGAAGAGAATTCTTTATCTCTCCCTATATTTAATAAAGTAGTATCGTGAGGAACAAGTTAAGGTAGGGGGGTTTATTTTATGAAGCACTCCTTTTTTTTTTTTCTCACTTTAAGTCTTTGATCTATGCATCTGGATTATCTCCATCCAGGATTACGTTAAAGTTATTGGCCTGTAGTTAGCTGGGTAACAAGATTACCTCCAAAACGCCTGCTTTTTGCTATATGCAAAATTGAATGAGTCATACTTCACACTTTTGTAAATGTGGCAGCAGAAGAACACTGGTAGAAAAGATTCATGTGCTTTAGCCATTGTTACTGCTCCTTTAGATTCTTTTTTTTAATGTAAAAATGAGAATTTTAAAATGCTCAGGCTAACATTGTGTTCTGTAAACAGTTTGATAATTTTTCAGTGTTTTTATAAACAAACATAATAGGATGACAAGCAACCACAAACAGGAATTTAAGAAACAAGGCATGACAGGTTTTGACAAGGAAAAAGCGGTGCTGTCTTGTATCTTTAATGAAGCTTTTGGAGTTTTTTGAGATACTTAGGAGAAAATGTAGTTTATACACAGCAGACATAGTTGCTTGTAAAATGGGGGATTCCTTACAGTGTGAGACAATATCAAACCTGACGGGTTGCAAGCACTTCACCAGCAAGTTTTTAGAATTTAAAATGAACTTTGAGAAGGATTTGGAATGGTAAGGAAACAAAGGCAATGGTATTTCAATAGGTTTAATGCAGATTATATTATGTGGGTCTAGTTAGGATTTGTCATCTGTATATCATAGAGTTCATAAACACCAGTTCTTCAGAATTTTTTTTTTTCTATTTTGTTATACACCATAGACAGTATAATGCAGTATCATGCTGTTGAATGGGGTATAGAAAGCAACTGTTCTGGTTGCTAATCCAGTACAGAGTTTGTAAGATACCTGAAAATGTTGTCTCCCTTTGGTCAGTGCTCTAAGGCGTTAGTGTCCAGTACAGCACTGTATGAAAGCTGTGTGGGTGGGGAGAAAGGAAGAGAGAAAAATAAGTAGAGAACTAGAAAACAGCATCACCTTTTAGGGAAAGGCTAAAAGAGTTGGGAAGGTTTAGTTTAAAAAGAGAAGCCTAGGAAATTCAAGTCTTCAAATATTTGAAAACTCTGATCTTCTCTCCTAGCTGTCTATAATGCTTTAAGGGCAGTAATGGTCAAGGTGTGGTCAAGGATCGTAGACCTACTTCCACACCTATTTCTGCATCTACCTTTACAAAGTATATTTGGGTAAATTTATTTTGCTTGCAGGATTAATGTGTGACTGATACTGAAAATAAAAATAGTGTTGAGTTGATAAATTACTACACGATTTATAGGCCAGCACATAAATCCTGTATATGTGTATACTGCAGTAACATAGAGAATGACATACTTTCTAGGAAATGTATTTATATCGTGGATCTTCTCTCTTCTCTGAGAATATTGTGAGCTGCCCACTTGAAAGCTTGCTTGTCATATCTCAGTCATAAAGCCCTGGTATCTCACATGACTTCTTGCATATTATTACATGAGATCAGCTTACTTTTTTTCTGCAGTCCTTCTGTTTGAGAGTAAGAACAGTTTAGATCCATGGGGAGGCGGAAGATAGGGAAGGGAAAGAAGTACAAATGAACCCTTTACCTATTAAAAGTGCTCTGTGTGCTTATCTTACGGCTTCGGTTATTTTAGATAAATGAGGAAACACATCATCCTCTTGGGTTAATTAAAAATGTTGACAAATAATGGTTATACTTATAATGTCACTATTTGAAGACAAAATGAAAAAAACCAAGAGAGGCAGGCTAGAAAGGAGAGTGTTTACAGAGCTCCCCACCTTTGTAACTGTCATTGATAAGGTGAAGTCTCAAAACAGATAATAAGGTTTGGCAGAATTTTTTTATTTGGTGTTGATGATAAACTGAATTACTTTCCCAAAGTAATAAAATAAATGAAATAAAAACCTTGATTTTGATGATTAGGAAGTATTTCTAAAAACAATTCAGCAATAATAAATAGTTTAATGATTATTTTATGAAGGGAAAAAAAAGTGATTACCTCACATTTGTATTTGTTGGCGCTGGTTTTTCTTTGAATTTTGGTATGGTTAATGGAATTTACTTTTTGCTGCCGTGTTTCCTGTTTCCAGATTTTAAATGTTTCCTTTTGTTTGGCAGAGAACTAGTTGTTGATGGCAGACTTGGCTTTTCTATGCAGTGTAATGCCAGAAGCATCACAGCCTCACTTTGTACCTTGCAATAATAATTTAGCATAAACACTGTAATCGCTGTATTTACCTGCATTTTCTAAGCAGGAAAAACATTAGTTATAAATTGCAGGAATTAGAAGGCAGTAAGAGAAACTTGAGTGCAGGAGGAAAGGAGAAACAGTACTAAATTGATTAAAAAATGAAATAACCAAGGTTGTTCTGGAACTACGTGTTGATGAATACATGCTTATGAAGATGCAATGCAAAATTTGACAGCAATATTATGATGTAAAATTCATTCTATTCTGTGCCCAGACAAGTCTTTTTTAATGTGATTTTTGTGTCCTCATGTTACTGCTGGTAATACTTAATTACTAGTTAGCTTACTATCATCCTTCATCCATCCCGCCTGGATGCAGTCCTGAGTAACGTTCTCTAAGCAATCCTGCTTCAGCAGGGGAGTTGGACTAGATTATCTATATGGTCCCTTCCAACTCTAAAAAAATTCAGTGAAATTCAGTGAAATTCTCCACATCCTAATTCTAATCTTGCCTTTCTTTTGTGCTTATCTTGAGTAAGAGAATGGTTTCTGTTACTGAAGGGTTTGTGTCTGCTCAAGTTTTTTGGTGCTGCCTTCCAATGAGTGTCATCAGAGACAGTGATTTTAGGGGTGCTCTGTGTCACCAAACTGCAGACTTCTATCATTTTTTGAACTAAATGGTGGCAGGATCTTAACTTTGGATGATTGACAGCGTTGGTAGACGAGAATGAATTGCTATGTTCCCACCAATTATTGAGCAAAACGACCTTAAAAAATCCAGACAAGTAAAATCTCTAAATATCAATTGTGAAATTGCATTCAAATTCTTAAAAGTGGTTATATAACGCTTAGAACGTGTAGTTGTGACTGATTTGAGGGGGGGGAAACCAAATCAATATCAGTAACACAAAGACTCAATTGCCTACATTTATCTATGTGATAGTTTCTTACAGATCTCTTTCAGTATTGGAGGCGTTATTGATTCTCAGCTCCTTCCCAAGTCATTAGTTGATGAAAATACGTACTAAGTTCCTGTACAGTAAATTACCACTTCATTAGTTGCGTTGTATACACTCAGAGCTGGTCTTGGTTAATTCTTGTCTGGCTTTTTATAGAAAGCTGAGCTCTGTAATCTGTCATGTAATCAGCTTGGTTACATGGAGGCCACATAGGTATCAGCTGTTTACTGTATGTCTTATAAATGTTTGTAAATTAAGACATTAAATTATAGAAGAATTGTAACGTTTGAAGGCACATGCCTTGAACCTGTGCTGAGGCCACAGTACAAACTGCAACATTTCATGCTTTCAGGTGGGAAACCTACCACACAGAGAATTAGATGTATTCTGAACTGGGATTTGGTATCTTTATCTCTCTTTACCATTATTAGCAACTGACTTAAAATTTCTCTTGTACTTAAATGTAAAATGTATATGTTAATTTATTTACTAAAGGATTACCAAATCTATTTATAGAAGCTAAATAGATTTTGCTCCAAGGTATGAATGAAAACAAACACGCAAACCACTGACCTGGAGGGCTGACAACAGCATCTGTGAAATTGTGCTGTAATTCCAGTTGAATTTAAAACTGGAAATAATAAAATATATATACACACACACACATATATACACATATGTAAGCCCAACATGGAAATATGAGTAAAATGCATTAACTGAAGGCAGCATAACTTTAGGTTATTTAAAACTATACCTATATGTTTGCATATTAAAATGTAATATTCAGGTACAGTTGCAAATTGGATCGAATTCTTGAAATAACAGGAAGGTTGACTGGAAGACACTCCTGAGAGTCATCTTAAGAAAGATTTTGCTCCAAGAAGGACTCAAGA
Organism: Limosa lapponica baueri; assembly: GCA_002844005.1. Taxonomy (NCBI): domain Eukaryota; kingdom Metazoa; phylum Chordata; class Aves; order Charadriiformes; family Scolopacidae; genus Limosa; species Limosa lapponica. The sequence continues at coordinate 214,572 of KZ506398.1, forward strand.
TAAGTCAGCTGAAGCTTTCCTAGTGGCCTCTTGAAGTCCAAGGATGGAGGTTCTGCAGCTGCTCTGGGGAACCTGTTTCTGTGCTGCACTGTATGACCTGTGATGGAAGTCTGCATTAAAAATTAAACTCATAATTTTCAGCTTTTATAACTGAGAGTTATGTATTGCAGCTCTGTTGCTTACTAATTCTGATCCCATTTGCATTGTTTTATAAGTTGTCTTGTGTTGTTTTGAAAACGGATCCTGGTATTCTTTGTGTGCTTTGTTCTGCTACTGTGTTGTGAGTTAGTGTCCAGAAAACAACCACATGACTGCATGTTTTCATGAATCATAACTAAGTTAGAGCTCATGACTGTGCATGTTGTGTTATGGTTGGTTTTTTTTTCTCCTTGTGCCATACTTTGTGTTTATTAATGTTGAAATTCACCTGACATTTTGTCCTGTGGTCACAGAGGGCAGTGAGCTTTAGATTTTGGTGTCATCTAGAACTATGTATAATCACCACCAATTGCCACTTTGCTGTCCGGTCCTTTGTCTTGGTATTTGTGATACGCAGTGCAGACCAATGGAATACAGCCACGGTTAACTAATCCTCTGGAAGAGGGACTGTGTTTTAGTATGCAAGAAAGGATTCTTCTTTCTTCTTGTGCCTTAATGGTTCAATTCCTTAAGAACCTTTGGTGAAGGATCTTACCAAAGCTATTTCAACAATAGTCTTTCCACTCCCTCCTCCCTGCCCTCTTTCCCCCTCCGCTCATTTTCTTTGTATTTCAGAGAAGTCCAATAGCTGCATGTGGGACATCTTCTATCTGCCAGAAGTATCAACTTCATCTGCAGACGCACAGGCTCCTCACAAGCCTACAAATTCCAGTCTCTGTTGTAGCTTATATGAGTTTGCTTGTAAGGGTCTATATAACTCCTAGGTTTTCATCTGATTGCTCCTTTTAAAAATACTGTATGATGTTTTACTGTTTCCCATTCTTCTGGCAGAGGTGTTGATTTACAGCATGTCAGCAGTTTCGTATTTTGGCTCTTTTAGAGCTCTTCGGTGAATATTTGCTGGTCCCTGGGGTCTTGTTGTCATTGCTGTATTTATTCTAAGACCTTTTATATTGTAATATCAGTTTGAGAAACTTGCTTAGATACGTATTTCAACAATAACTGTCATTTGGAAACCTTCCAAATATCTGTTGTAAAGATACAGTTTAGAAATAAATTAAAAAAGAAAAAAGCTTACAGCTTTTTCTTTCTGTATTAATCCTTCTGCATCTCAGTCATTTATCAGCCTTGTCATCTGTCAAGTTTCTTGCATCCACTTTGAAATGTCTGTATTATTAGCTTCTTTCAAATTAGTCCTCCAGAATATTTTCGATCGGTCTTTCTTTTGACTTCTTTTTTGTTTGTTTGATATAATCAACCTCCCTTTTTCCTTTGAAGTATGGACATTAATTTTGGGGTTTTAAATATAAAATTACTACCCCTTTACCATTTTGCCTAAGCCATCAGTAATAATAGCCTTGGAATGAAGTTCTCTGGGAAGTCACAAAAACATGAAACTTTTTTTTAAATAATGAAATAATTCCTCACAATTTAAAAACAATTTTTATAGTTTCTTAAATATCTATTTTTTTATGAGATTTTTGCTGTTTTTTTGAACTTGATAGCAACTTATTCTAAGATTCTGTATGTAAACATCTACATGGTGAAGCGAGAGCTCTATACGTTTTTAATCTTCGCAATAAAAAGATGGTATGCAGCCACTGAAGCAGAATAGAGTTCTCAATTTGATTCAGATGCCTCTAGTCTTATATACATGGTGGTGAAATAAGTGATTTCTGTGTCTGCATTTCAATGTGATTGATGATTACCCCTGGGTTATGCAATTGGTTACTTCCAGTAGAGAGAGTTACACTCTGTGTCTCCTGTGTTCATGCAGGACTGAAGAAGTGGAAATATGGTCATGGGTGAGATGGCAAAAGTTCCTCCCCTTCTGGTGCTAAAAAGTTGGTGATTACAATCTTTTATTTGGGAAAATTCTGTTCTCTTTCATCCTTCCAATTCACTTAATTCCCTACTTCCTAACAAGTGTTTGAGATTTTGACATCTCTAATATGAAAAATTTGTACTTTGTTAGATAATTTTTGAATGTAAACCACCTGTCAAAGTAGTAGTAGTGTTTGCAGTTGTTTCAAAGTTGAAAATAAAATGGTCGTTTACTGATGTAAGCCTTGAGGGTAGTTACCTTTGCATATACTCACAGTGCTGCTAATGCAATTTAAAAGTATATCACAAATAATGCCCTGAAAGTGCAGCTGTACAATTTATTAAAACCTACCACATGCAGATCTGACAACTTAATTTGTAGCTTTTATCCTGTCCTTGAGTGATTTCTTACCCTGTTTGCAGATGCCAATGAAAAGAGATGAGCAGTGCAGCATTTAGTGAAGGCCATGGAATGTGAGCTTTTTTGAAAGCATAAGAAGTGAATTCAGCAGCTGCGCAGCCCTTTTAGAGAGTACCCTGCTTCGTGGTTTCTTGTCTATTCAAGTGAGGCTTCTCCACATGCATTTCTCCCTTTCCCAGTTGTTTGCTTGGAGGAGAATGGTGGGTGTCCTGAAACCAGCCTCTTGTAGAGCTGTGTGATGAGACGTTTTCTAATTTCTAGGTTTTCTGACTCTCATTCAGGGCTTTACAAATGATTTCTTCTATATTCTTCTGTTGGTAGCTGAGACTTTAAAGGAAAGTTGATTCGGGTTTTTAGTTTTGCTTACATAGTTTAGATAAAGCATTTGGTGAGTGAAATATATTACATTTGGGAAAGAGCAAGCATAGACTCTAAGGCTTTTGATGGTTGCATTATTGGAGATGGACATGCGTCGGTGAAGGTATTAAGTTTTATATTTTGTTCAAGCACAAAGTTTTTCTTAATTTTTCGGTTGTGAAATGCTTGTGAAAAGATGTGCTGCCAGTCTCATAATATAGTTTTAAACCTTTTTGTGTTGTTAAAAAACCACAAAATCGCATTCCCAGCAGTAAGAATTTTATAGAAGAAAACAGACTTGCAAAAAGCATACGTCACACTGTGGGAGGTACTACTATAAACACCTCACTAATGCAAGCGTTAAAATTTCTTAAAATGCATGTTCTCTATGTAAGAACTTGATTAAGATTATGCTGAAAACTTGCTTTTGATGCTTCGTTTTTGGAACAGAGTCATTTCAGGGAAGCTGGAGGGGAAAAAGAAACAATACATGTGCCAGTAATTAAAAAGAGAAGAGCTGTGTGTGGGTCTAGGGAGGTGTGAGAGAGAATGATGGACTGTCAGGCTAACCTAATAATAGACTTATACTTCTGTTTGCATGTCAAACGTATTAAAGAGTAATTCTAAAACTATCAGTGGTTACTCAAGCTTTTGTATAAAAATAGGCCTTGTCTTTTGAAAATGGATGAGAACCTGGGTTAGTAAAGGTGACTAAAAAATTTATGACAGAAATACAGACTTTGAAGCACTTGAAGTATTGCAGGGAGTGCTGGGTTGCCCTCTGCCTTTGGTGGCCCCTTGCAGAAACCTCCTTACCACCAAATCCCATCTCGGGACCTACTGACCCAGGTATAAGGCAGCTCTCCTCTCCCATTTTATTGTAGGAGAAAGGAAAACCTCTGTTCGTTCGGGAGAGCAGTTACTTCCAGACCCTTCACCTCTCCCGTGTTGGTAGGAGGGGAAGGAACTGGCTCTGCAGCAAGGTCAGGGAGGCGAGGTGGGGAGCAGGAGGTTCCTGAAGGAGCAGCAAAGTGGGTTCTTGCACTGGGCCTTACCATCAGATGTCGGATTAGTATTGCTTACACAATGAAATAATTTTTGTAGTGTATGGTATTGTGCATGTTTAGGACTGTCACGCTTCTAAATTATTGGTCTTTATCCTGTTCCTACTGAAAGTTTCAGGTAGAAGTAACCTAGGAAGGAGCTAATGCATTGGTTTTTGTTCAAACTACTGTACTTTTCTTTTTTTCAAATTTTTCTTTTTTTTTTCTTTCCTTTTCTGCTTTTCCTTGGCTCTGAGCATTTGCTGTACTTTCCTTAGGTTGTGATTTCACTGACAAAATAGGTTTTACTGCTGGATAATTAACTTGTGTTTGCTTCCCCACATTTGAAAAAAGGATGGGGAGGACATTAATGATGACATTCTCCTTTTACTATGTAATGTATAAAAAAACAACACCCTTTTTTTGTTTGTTTCATTCTAAAAATCCCTTGGCTTTCTTAGCTGGTGTTTTTATTGAAAGTGAAGTGTTGTGGACATCTAAGAGAGGTTTAGGTCTTGAATTTTGTCAGCTAAACGTGTGAGAACGTCAGCTTGGGAATGCATATTTTATGAATTCCTTTCTGGGGTTTCAGCTTGACCTGGGTTGGAGACAGCACTTAAGGAAGTGGTGTATTCCCAGGAGTGAAAAGTTAGGTAGCTGGGATAGGAATTTAACTGCCCAGGCAACTGAGGTGCTGTAGTGGCTGTGCACCAGTTTTAGGAATGTCAGTAATATTTTAAAGATAGGCTAAAGATGGTGCCTTGGTGTCTGTTCATCTAAATGCCTACCTAGTTGCAACCAAAATTCTGTAATTCTCAGTGTGCTTTCTGGGTCGTGCAAATAGGTTTTTGCTAGTACAATTCCACTTAAAACTTAGTGACTTTTTAATAGTGATAGGATACAGTACATCCTGTTACTTTAACGTTTTGGTTTTGCATCTTTAAGGAATGAAATAGGGAAATAGCTTAGATTAAGTTTCCTGTAAGGCAATTATAAAACTGGTTTAACAGTACTAGAAAGAAGGGCTACAGATTGTTCGCTGTCAAAATCTGAGGCTGTATGAAGGCATCTTCTAGGTCAAGTCTCAGTTGATACTGTCATTAAACACCTGGATGATGGAGCATGAAGTACTAAGCTTAAACACAAGATAAAGCTCCTTGGGAGTGTTAAGCTGTGAGTGCTCAGGGTCAGAGTTCAAAGTGATGTTAATAAATTGGAAAAGTGATAAGAGACCAAAAATACACTTGAATAGCAATAATCATCACTATAAGTACAAGATATAGAGGATGATACTCCAGATGTGCAAGATATACAAGGTGTAGGAACTAAGTCTTTAAATGTAATTGCAAAAAGGAAAGGCATGGTATCTTCTCAGTAGATGTGGAGAAAACAAGAGGCAACAGAAGATAATGCAGCAAGGTTTGACATTTGGAAAAACTTCACTTTTCTGCGTGTGAGAATATTAATAGTAAAACTGCCAAGAATGCCACTGAATCTATATTTGCCATTCCTTACAGATGTTTACCTTGTGGATGAAGGAGCAGTTGGCCCTAGTTTTGGCAGGGTTTTTGAATCTTTCTAAAATATTTCTGTTCTTATTCACCCTTAGTTCCATTTAATTTTTGTCTGGTAGTTTGTGCAATGCTACATTATTCTTTAAATGCTGGAAAGTTGAAGGGAAGAAGCAGTGTCAGTTGCCTTCCCAGTATTGTTATGCAGGTTATATGGTACGCAGAAACTTTCTTTAAAATCTGATTTTTGTATTTAGCATGATAATGTTTTAAAATACATTATTTTTTTTTAAACAACTCTAACGATAGCACCTCAATAAAATTTGTAACATTGCGGTGTAATTCCTTTATACAACTGGAATTCAGCAGAACGTTTTGAAACCCTATTAAGAGAACGCCCAAGATTTTAAAGAAGCTAATACAGGAGATGCTTCTGTTGTGGAACAATACTGGCACCCAGTGGTGGTCTCTTACTACTGCATTCTTTGGTTGAACTTGGCTTTATTGTTAAAATTGTTCTCTCTACTTTTGTGGTGTTACCAAGTATGAGAAATTTGAAAGGTCCCTGCAAATTTTTTTTTTCCTTTAAAACCTTATCTTTTGTATGGAAAGATTGTATAAATCTGCTTTCTTAGTGAACTCATGGAAGGAACATTTTGATTTCTGTATACACACATTGAAAATAGCTGTCTAAAATTTACTGTAAAACTTGAACATTGTTCCATGTGGCTGGCACTGAATTGCAAGAAGTCCTGCTAGTGCAGTTTCTGTGTTCTGCTAATAGCACAGTGATTCTGTGAGGCTGTGAATCTGAAATACGTAAGTTTTTATAAAACATGTTTATTAATATTAACTTCCCTTGTTTACTTCTTAAAGAAAGCTTCTCCTTAATAAAATATTAATTGAAGAGATGATAGGAGAAAATTACAGAGGATTTCTAGAAAAATGTAATATGGGATAGAGACAGGGCAGAAGATTGAAGATTTATGTATGCGCATGAACTGTTAATTAGAAATAGAGAAAATAACGCTTCTCAAGAAAGCTGCTTGTGTAAAATAAATATTATTAGGAAAGTTTTTTACCTGGTGAATTTAATTATAGAATAAATTTCTTATTTTAAACCTTTTAAAGTGTGTGTGTACATGTGCATGTTTGTCTGCAGATCAAATATTTGATGCAGCAGTATAAAACAGACAAGCAAAAGTACATCTTCTTTTGATACTGCTGATTTCTTTAGTGTTTCAGATACAGATGCTAATAGTGTAGCAGTGCAAAAATCTGTCTATTTAGGCCATGTCAGGTATAATCTGTTCTTGATGAAGTAAAGTGGAAGATAAAATGAGATAAGCAGAGGCGCAGGTGAGATTGGTACTACAGAGTTATAGCCCTTAGCAATGGGAAATACCAGAAAGGAGAATGTGCACACCTATGATGTGCAAAAGCAGGTTATTAAATTGATATCATACTTGATATGAAGGAGCAGTGGGGAAAACAGCTCTGCCTATCACTGATGTAATATGTTTTTCTGTGTATTACAAAGGAAAAATTACTAGAATCTGTTTTTCATAGAAGCTTATTGAGAACATTTTGACAGAAAAATTGCAGATTTGGATTTATACATGAATGGTTCACAGAAAATGCCCATTTGTTACTTTTCATTAATGGCTTTTAAAAATGCTTTATTTGAAGGTAAGGTTACAATCTAAGTACTTTCTAGGAGATGTTCTACTGACAAAAGCTGTTGCTAAGAGGATTGTAATGCTACATGTCTCAGATGAGCAGAGCTGGGGTGGGAGGGTGAGGAATAGGTGAGAGAACCCTCAGGTTTCAGCAAGCACGATGTGGAAGAATTGCAATAGAAGTGTATATTTTCCTCTTTCTGGTCTTCTTCCTCAAGAGCATGGTCCACAAATAACCATCTCAACCATTAGCAGCAACTTTGTGCCCATTTGGTTGTAAACTTTTATTTCTTTTTTTTTTTTTCCAATTTGTATTAATGCGTCAAGACCAAAAAATACTTATGTGACTCATGCAGCATTATGTGCTGTAATTCCTTTGAAATCAATTGAATTGCCTGCATTACTTCAATTTATGACTTCTGAAATTGTTTTAAAGCATGTGCAAGAAAGGAGTAAGTACACTTTTTCTTGGAAACCAAAGGTGCTTGCAATCTACATTATTCTAGTTTCCAGTCCTCATAGAGGAAAGTTCAGTGTGGTTTTGTGTGCGTTGGGGTTTTTTTGTTGTTTCAAATTCTATTTTTTTTAATTTCCTCAAAAATTTAAGCATCTCTTTAGGATGCTTAAGATTTTGGTGGATAAAGCCAAAAATGAAGCTGCCAGTTGGAACATAGTTGCCTCCTTTTAAGTCTTTCAGGCTCATTTTTCAGGGTAGTATGATTTGCATTGTATGTTAAGGAAATAATCTGTCTCTTTGCTGTCAGTGTAGGATGTCAGTAGTCAGCTACTGGCCAGCCTTTGACTTCTTAGAGAGCTTTGTGGAGCTTGGCTGCTTCTCACTCTGTGCTTCTCAACCATTTATTTTACCACTTATTTATTTGCTCCATCACCTTAAGCAAAAGTGCATAATTCTGAAATATTTATTTACGGGAAAGACAAAGGGAAATTTGTTGATTGTGGCAGCAGCATTTCTGTGCCAGGTTATTCCCCGTGCCACCTTGCCTTTTAAAAAAAAGAGGTTGGGATGGAGATACGGAGAGCAAGAATTGATGAGGATGGCACTGCCAGGTACCTCTTGAGGAGGTACTTGAGCTGCTTCCAGCAGTGTGCTCTGGTTCATGGGTGGTTTAGGATTGTTTCCTCCCACGTGGCAATAGGAAACGTGTTGGATTAATGTGATAGGATCACACTGTAGTTGACCTTTCGTTGTTGTGATAGGTTTTGATATTATGCAAAATGTGCAGATGGGTAATATTACTCTGGGTTACTCTAACCCCCTACTCTGCCCTGGTGAGGCCCCACCTGGAGTACTGTGTCCAGTTCTGGGCTCCCCAGTTCAAGAAGGACAGGGAACTGCTGGAGAGGGTACAGC
>KZ506399.1:0-41195 GCA_002844005.1 Limosa lapponica baueri
TGTCCAGCCTGATCCATGCGTAAGTGTTATGAATTGCATAGTTTTAACTGTTACATTTGTAGAAGTGCCATTGTGCAACATCTGTTTAAAAGGGATAGCGTCAAGCCACTTATACTGTGGCCTGTCCCCATTGTATACCTGATTATTATTAAAACGGAAAACTTGAAGACTTAAACTTATTTTCCACTATCTCGTTTGTTTGCTTTGTACATTTCCATCAATTGGAATGACTGAAATGTGTGTTCAGTTTCATTTTCTGGTTGTCATACACTCTTTACTTTCTACATGCCACTTGCTGAAACTGCTCCTATAAATCTTTAAGTACTCCTACGTGTGCTTTCAAATTGTGTTGATAAATTTACTACCCGGTATCCCAAACACTCGTTAGAAAAGCTACAGATTGACTTTGCACAGATTGCAACAAAGTTCTGCTCTGGCATTCCTCTATTTAGACTAGGAAGGCTTCAGGGAACTCATTTTAACGTGGAGTAGCTTTTACAAAAAAACGGACCCAAATCTTTTATAGTATAATAATGATAATCCATCTAGAAGAGTGCACAAAACCATGCCATTTGCTTATATGGCAAGACATCCTAAAGGGCATACAGTTTTACTTTACTTCAGTATTCTAGCCTGTTTCAAACTATTTTTAAGTTTTGCACATTCTAGGCAAAAGTAATTTATAATTCACATCACAGACAGGAAGGTGCTCCCACAAAATCAAGGGCTGTTTTCACAAACAACCTGTACTACACCTAGATCTATGAAAATAGTGGCTTTTCTTCAACTTGCACTGTGGTTTAAAGGAGTCTTGCTAATTTGCTACTTGGGCAAAATGCGGACGTTACAGAGAAGCCATGCCAGGCTATTCATGAAGTAATATGTTTTACTTACTTGCTTTTTCTATTAAACCGGGGTTATGTTTATCTTCTACATGGAATTAATCTCGCCTATTAATTTTACTCTTAAGCTACAACTGTTATGGAGATGGATCTGTCATTACTTCAGTCATACAAGACATAAAGGTGTAATTGTATGCTTGCTTTGTACTAATGACATCTTGCTCACAAGCACAAGTTGGCAGCTGCACACTGTATTTCTGGAAAAGCTAATACAAGGTTGCACTTCGGCTACAAGAGTAGCTATCTTAAAAAAACAAGAACAGATCCTCTAAAAACAGAAGGGAGCAAATCATAGAGCACACTTCTTGCTAAATTTTAGTTCTGCCAACTAAGGTAATACTTTTTCCTCCATGTTATCCAGTAGAAGTAATAGTCCTAAAGAATGAAAATGGAGATCTGATGATAGTCCTGTTTGGAGAGACTTTAACTAGATAAAGTCATAATACTACAAATACCTTTATTGAGACTATACAGCAAGTCATCTTTAGTCTTAATTTCAGCTGTATTCTGTTTTCTTACAAATGCTGCTTGTCAGTTTTTTTCACCTGCTGATTTTACTTAAAATTGTTCAACACAGGGGGCAGCAGTTTGCACAACAGATACAGCAGCAGAATCCAGAGCTCATAGAGCAACTGAGAAATCATGTCCGGAGCAGATCTTTCAGTGGCAGCACTGAAGAGCATTCCTGACTCAAAAGGAGGCATGTGAACTGGAATGGTATATAACCCCAAAACGCATACCATAGTTAGTAGCAAAAGCACCATTGTAACTCTTCTGCTTGAATAGAAGACAGAAAATTCTTTGTGTGTGTTTGCAAACAAGAATAAATCTGTTAAACAGATCTATTGCACATAACTTGGAACATATCATTTATGTATAGTTACTCCTCTAAAAATTAATACACTAAATAGGTGGTTTATTAAAATCCCTATGTAAAAGTCATTTTCAGTATGTGCATTAGACTGATCTCCAGGGCTACTGAGTGGGGAAGAGTTTTGTAGTGGGCTGATCTTGTGTAACAGCTTAATTCTAAAATCCTGGTGTAAAAGGCAGGTTACTCTTATGATGAAAATCTTTATGGCTATACTCCCTGTCAATACTGAAAGGATAGGCCCATCTGATGTGCCCTTTTATAATGAGCATAAATCAGCATTGGGCGTTTATAATGTACTTAAAACTAATGCTTGAAAAGTCTGTTTCTTTAAGCCTGTGGAGGGGCTGTCGTTAGAAACATGAACTATTTTTCAACTTCATTGGACAGGAGGGAGGGAGATGATTGCGTATGAAGGAGCACCACAAATTTTAGAGAAAGATAAGAGACTAATTCCGAGTGGGATAATGCACAGAAACCAAAATGGAACTTGGCTTGGAAAAGGAAAGAGTATTAAGAAGTTTTAGGCTTTTCTACTGCCATGTATACCCTCAAATCATGATGGTAGCCCTGGAGGTCAGCATTATGGCACTATTTTCCTAGGCATGGCAAACTGTATTACATTCCGTGTATATGCAGTATTTAACATAAGCTTAAAATTCTTAACTGTAATAAGCTAAAACTGATCCTGTGACTGTACAAATAACTAGTACTGAAAATTTATTAAAAAATAACTGCCTTAGAAAGAAGGATTCTCTTCCTATTCCTGTGTGGTAAATCAGTGGCTTAATTAAGAATTTTTTTGAGTTTCATGACATGTATCTATCTTAAGTGAGGGTTATATGGCCAAGTTAAATATTTTCCCACTCTAACAGTATTTCTGTTCCTACCCTGGCTTTTCTTGCTCAGTTATTCTTACTCTTTCAGAGAGCACTGCTTTTCTGTATTTTTATTATGTTATTTTTTTTATTCTGCTTACTGTTCACACTGCTTTCTGGTACATTTGTTTTTATTCCAGGGAGGTTCTTATCACTCTTTTTATATCAAAACTGATTTGAGGAGTCTGCTTTGATTCCTAAGAGAAAGTGATCTCTGCTGGGCAGTTAGACTGGAGAAGGTAGGTGGAGGAGTAACAACAGGCTCCCAGATGGAGAAATACACTGCAACCCCTAGACCTCAGGCATTGTATCTGATTCATCTTGTGGTCAAAAAAGAGCATCTCGAGTAGAAGCAAATGCAAAATTTGGGGCCAAGTCATGTACTTATATGAGTCTTCCCCTGCTAAAACAGGGAAAAATGCAGCTGGATCCAAGGGGAAAGGAAAATTATTGGAAATGCAAACCCAGGAAGTCTGTATTACCATCTGTTGAATAAAGAGGTAAAGCTTAATAGAGCAACTTAAACAACTTTAAGATATTTCACACTTTATTCAGTAGAGCCTGCCTATATGCAGCATTAAAATGTTTTTTAAAATTCTCAATGTAAGTTGCTGTAGCTGCCTTTTTGAGGCTCTAGATGTACTTGAGCCTTACATTAAAAACTTCTCCAAGTAACAGCTTCTGACTTAACATCTGATGACAAAGAAGAAAATCCCTTACAGGATCTTTTTTCAGTGGTAGTTCAGATCCTGAATCTAATCCATTCCAGAAAACTTCTACTTATGTTCAGTTACATTTAATAATAGGAGGATACTAGTTACAAGAAAGATCAATGGAGGCTGTAGGTGGGCTACAACTACTGTCCAAACATTGCCTGGAGTAGTGTGTTGTGTCAGGAGAGAAGCACTGCTCCAAGCGTATCTCCTGTTAAGCTTCACGATTCCTCTTAGCTCTCTCTTTCATATTTTCAGCTGCTCAAAGCGAGTTTTTACTAACTTTGATAAGGGAAACCAATAAATCCAGAGTGGACTGGACAGCACTGCAGTATCTCTCACACTCAGTTTATCCTTACTTTGTGACAGCTATCTTCATGCTGTTAGTTACCTTTCTACTTTAAGACAAGAATGAGCATCAAGAACCTCTTGGGAGTTCCTTAAGAACTACAAAATACAGTAATATTCAAAGACTGCCTGTGGAAGTTGTACTGTCCAAGCCCCGTGGCTTACCAGATGTATGGGAGAACTATCCCCATGGTTAAATGGAATGAAGCATTGGTTAGTTACCTGGAAACTGCTCTTGAAATCATCTTTAATATAGAGTGGTAACTTTCATTTCACATACTACAATATTGTCATGTTTAGGTTTTACTCCAATACAGATAATAGGGAACCAGAGTATTTATTAAAACGTTGATGGCATTAGCCAACCCTTTAGGAATGTGCTACAACTGGCACAATACTTGTAAACATTCTTTGTTTCTTGTATATTAACAGAAAGGGCTTTATAGCTTGAATAAAAAACAGTGAAACCAATAACAGGAGCTGTCATTACATGCTTTTCCACTGAAACCAGTAACAGAGGGATCATTTTTGCTAAAGTATTTTGCCTTGAATAGGCTGGATTGTTTCACTGAGTCATGCAATATGTCTTAATCACAGGGTGAGGAAGGAATCTTTTCCTGTGTAATAACTGCACTTTTTTTTTTGCATTAAAATTTTAGATTCAAGTAGTAAACCACAATCCCCATAAATACTGCTTTAAATTAAAGTCAATTGCAGTTTACCATTCAACTGAGTAAATATGCATTGAAGACCTAATTGGTTTTGTATCATTACAGTTCCATCAGCATATAAGCGTGATAATTGCTAGAGAAGAAAATGTTTTGCACTCAAATTGTAAATTCCTGTAACATGCTTGCATGGAATTATATTCTTCATGCCTGATCATAGACACTTAATGAAGTGTTCTGTTTAGACGTTGTTTCAGTTTCACTTTCGGTTTTGCAACAAGTACAAAGTAAAATCACTCTTGCATACTGAGCAAGAACCAAGTCTGCAGCTTCGGATTCCTGCTCTGTTTCAGGGCTACAGAAAGTCATGCTGGCAAAATGCAACTTGTCTACCATGTCTGTGTCTCCTATCTCTTATTACCATATGGTTACATCTCCTCCAACTTGTGTCAGTTTAACTTGAAAATAGATTATAAATAAAGTTATTTACATTTTTTTGTCTGGATAGCGTGGTCTTACTGTTTTCATTTGTTGATCCATCTAGAGTAACAGATAAATTGAATTTTTTTAATTACCTGTTTATATTAGTTAATCTGCATTTTATTAGATGTGCAGGATATAGTTTTAATATTTTTTTCCTCTATGGATTCATTCCCTCAAATTACTAAGCGGCTACTAAATTTATCTAATATTTTTAAATTGAATTCTACACTTAAAGATTTTATACACAGGAAAACCTTAAGTAAAATACTGTCAAAACTAAGTAAAGTTGCTAAGTGCCAATATGGTAGCCAAAAAATGTGACAAGCCACTGAGTAGAATCTCTAACACTAGTTAAACTAGGAAAGTGAGTCACCATTTTCTGTATTAAAAGGCTACCTTTGGGTGACCTTAGATATTTCAGCCAAAAATATTTCCATCTTTTGGCAGAACAGAGTGAGGGAAAAGTACATTTCAGTGCTCGATCAAGTCCTGAATTCCTTCCTGCATATGCTTTGGAGAACCCGACCTAGGGCAGCCATTCAGGGTTTTCTCCCTAATTTTCCTAAAAAAAACTACTTAAATGCCTCTTGGATGGGAAGAGTATTTGCACTGCCTCAGTTTAACAATAAAAAATGCCTGAGTTCTGCTATTTTGTTTTTCGGTTCCCTGCTAACTGGGAAGTAACATGGCTGTTCACAGCATTCCCCCTGTGTTGCAGGGACGCACAGCTCTGCACAAAACTGGGACAGATCTGCGGTATTACTCCTTTCCAAAGACCGAGACAAAACCAGCACATTCTTTGGCTGAGACTCTGCTTTCTACAGCTGCTGGCACCTCAGCAGTGCCAGCTGCACTCCTGCAGCTCATGCCTTCATCAGCCTCTAGTTCTAGTGGCTATGCACCTACCATGCAAACGCACTGCCAGGCCCGCTACACCAAAGTGTTTCTTTTAGGGGTTTGGATTCCAGGAACTTGTCTGTAAGAGGCCAGTTCCTTCAAACTGAAGCAGTTCTGTCAGAAAGAAAATTTTAAAACCGTTTAAATATTTTTAAAAAATAAATCACAAAAATAAGTACAAAGTACTACTGTTTCACATCAATCTCAGCCCCCTGCCCCAAGGTGCTGTTAATGCAATATAATTTGCTAGAGCAACACTTTTCAAAAGCTTTATTTTCAGGAGATAAAATGCATATGCACGTGTTTTAAAGATTTTTAAACATTCAAAAAATTATCAGGGAAATTAAATAAGCACAGTTACGTTTACAGATATAGGGGGGTTGGTTTTGTTTGTACACATTTTAATATGATTCAGCTGCAAAAACATCAAGAAGTTGGTCCAAAAAAAACAAAAAAAAAAAGCCCAGCAGAAATGCAGAATTTTTTCTTCAGCTTTGTTTGACTTCTGAAGAAACTACACAGACTTGTGCAATATCATCATACTCATACGTTCTCTTCAAAAATGTGTCTGTAAGTCTTAAGCCAGAGACACTCTAGAAAGAGAAAATATTTATAGAAGTTGTTATTAGGAAGAATTATTACGCTTATAAAACAGCTATTTAGTAACAAAACTGTGCTATGAAGACTTACTTGCAATCCCTGCACCGAAGACAACAACGTAAGTGCAAGATGGAGGGATGAACTTGGGTGCAGCTTTCCAAGTTGCCTTCCTGAAACTCCACACCAGTGGATGGAATTAGTATTGCACATTTCTAACACCAGATCCATAGTCCTTTCACTGCTAGAGGAAATTGAAAAAGAAGAATAAACCTGTGGGCTTTCTTTTTAACATTCAAGGACTGCAGACATGTAAAAGCTTGATTACTTTGTTATTCAGCTTACTATTAAGCAAGCATTTATAAATAATTATAAGGCAGCAAGCAAGATTTACTGTGAAGCGCAGTAATTCAGTTGCATATAGCTTTGTCCAACACGAGCATCCTGTCATGGGTTTAGCAATACTGGATAGTATAATGCTGCTCATATTTTGGATGCAGCACAAGATTTTCACAAGAAGTATCTGCAGACTTTATCCCTGGCTTCAACTTCTATTTAGAATTACTTTATTTAAACATCACTCTTGCAACCCTTCTGTAAAGGGCTACCATAGATCCTATTGTAAACACAAATCAAAACAAAACATGGGTAAAGATGTACAAAAGACTACGGTGACAATGTTTAGCAGGTACTCTAGCAGTGGTGCAGAACTAGTAGTAAAATCAGACTGGATACAAATGGCATAGTTTATTCTGATAAAATTACTTATAGTTAAAAAAATCCTATATATGCACTCATTTTGTTATTAGATTAAGAAGAACAAAGATGATTTGTGATTTAAATATGGGGTGCAATCTTAAATAGTATTGCAGCCAGTTCCATGGAATTCCACTACAGATTTTTGGCAATTTCCTAGTTCAAATAGTATAAACAGATCACTATTGAAGGTTTTTTTGTTTGTTTGTTTTTTAAACCATTGTAATCCAAAAGATGTGTTTCAAGTAACAGACCAGTAGTTTCATGTTGCTACAACTCATAGTAAAGACCAGATTTGAGTTGTTTCAGAAGAAAGTATTGAAAAATGAAACCAAGACAGCCACAACTTACCCACTCAGGAAAAAGCACAAGAATCACATGACATCATTACCTGCAATTTGTTATTTTACACATAATGTCAAAAGATTCTTCCAAATTTACAGTGTCTGGTATTGTCTCCAGAGAAAGCCTTATGTCACCATAACCAGGAGCCTGAGAAGTACAAGAATGCACATTTCTCAGATGCTGGATAGCAACGTTGAAATTTTTACTACTTAAGTTTTCATTTACTGCAACAAGCTTAAAATAAGAGCAATTTGAAGAAAGAAGATTGACTCTTCATGCTTTTGATTTGTACCCAAATCACAGCAGTGCTCCATCCACTACTGAGTACCACCTTCTTGATAGGTTTAACAATCCATTAGGCAAGGATGATCTGTGCAGTTTATTTATAGGAAACAATACATTATTGCTAAGTTTTTCATGTCCTTAAAGTTTGAATACCCATATATGGTTCCTGAGAAGATCAGCTTTATTCTAAGACCTCTCTATTAGACAGATAACAGATATACTATGGACAACATAAGTATAGTTTTCCTGCATAAGCCCACCACTATTCCATATCCTAAGAAATAAGAGATTGTTTACTCTCCTTGCCATTTCAGTCCTCCAAATGTCTGCCAAAATAATTAATTGCCACCAGTTAGAAAGGCACGATATGAACATTTGCCAACTATCCAATTCTGCCAAGAGCCAAACACATTTCATATGGTCTACTAACAAACCTACACTAAATATCCTAGTTACTACCAACCAGGGCTGATTCAAAATAACAACCTGCAGATAAAAATCTTTCAATTTTCAATCCCCACAAATGACAGATCATAAGGAAAAAACAAGGGGAAAATTTGTCCTGCTTGACAAGGCTTAGTTGTGACACATGTTCCAATTCTGCCAATAGAAGGATGCTGCAGTAAAAGTTACATTTACAGCTTGATTAAGAGATACTCCTGAAGAGGTCCAGAAAGCCAGTAACTGACAAGCTGGGGACAGGTTTTACTCATATACAGTTCATTACAGCCTCAGGACAGATGACGTTTTAGAAAGCATATTAAATTGGACATTAGAGTAAGCAAAGGGATGCCAAACCAGTGGAGACTTCAGACCAGACAAGCAACATAAATAAGCTTGGAACATTTCAAGAAAGAGAAGTAACTATTCAGCACTGGAAAAAGGCAGTATTTTCAGCTGTATTAGGTAACTGGAAGGACTCTACTGGAAAAATTATACCCAGTTCCCTAAACAACGGGGAATTTGAGTAACATTAGACTCTTTTTTAAGAGAGATACCTTAAGAAAAAAAAAAACAAGCCAACAATAGAAGCAGTATTTCATAGAATAAACTTAGCAGCAATTGACAAAATCAAAGACAGTATCAGAGCAGGTAAGAAGACCTAAATCAGTACATACCTGTTGGCCTTAACGAGATACCTGCAAGAACAGGTGCCTAGAGGTAAAGGCCTTCTTTGCAGTAACATCTCAAGGAGGAACATACTTCTCATCCAAAAATGAGAATTGCTCAGAGTATGGAATCAACTAGAAAATTCCTCGCTTGTGCTAGTCAAGAATAACGTTCTTTAACTTTGGACTGGTTCTATTCTAGTCCTGGACTGAATGCCCACGAGCAGGTGGAGCACCCTTGGCATACTGTGGACATGTATCTGTCTGGTTTAATGTCACAAAAAAGAATATAGTTGTGAATTCCCACATCACTCCACAAAAACCCTCAAATTACAGCATGTGGGGGTAATCCAGGATAGTTATTTCAAAAATGCATTCCTGATCTGAACCAAAACAATGACAGAGGGGCACAGTACATGCAAAATTCATGGCCTGTGGGGGAAACAGTGCAATAGATTAGGAGGAAAATGCTGGAAAGTGAAAGGAGCCTAGAAATGAAATAATCTGATAGCACTTAAAGGATGGGGAGGAGGCGAGGGAGAGTTGCACTGCAACTCAAAGGGGAAAAAAAACCCCAAAAACTGTTTGCTGCTTTTCCAAAGACAAATGTTGTTCAAGGTATACAAAATAACTCATGTTTCTCTGTTAATCACTAGCACAAAACAATGATGGATCACTAAAACTAATCCTGGAGAATGGAGGCATATTAATCACCACTGTGTTTCAAGTACAATTCTGAAAGGTTCAACAAGAAGGGATGAAGAGTGAGAACATACTGATTTAGGGAGGGGAAAAAAAATGTCTTGAAAGAAAAATTATAGGAAAGGTCAGTTGAAAATGGGACAGTTTATTAGTTAAAAAACAAGCAAAAAGTTGCAAAGTAACAGGAATAACTGAGTTGAGGAAAAAAAGGGCAGTTTCTAATCTGATGGGTTTATACAGATACTTAACACTGCAATTAAAAAACAAATAGAAATTTTAGTGACTTAGCTGTGAATTTCCAGAATTGAAGTTTGCTTGCCTAGTTCCAAGTCAACGTGTTTTCTCTACATTATTGCTTGATTTACTAGAAGACGGGGCAGAGGGAGAGATAGAGGCAGAAAGCCAATTACAGGCTTTGTAAACTCATACTAAGATTCAATTGTCAAAGTTCTTTTTTACTTCTCTCCCACATTACACCATCCTCAATTCAAAAGATGCAAGTCAGGTTTAGGCATTAGAGTAGACAGCCTGTGCAGCTGATTTAAGCAAGCCAGTAATTACAACTTAAAATTCACAAATGTTTTTTAAATCAATCAGAATAGAATAGATTTTCAATCAAAATCACGGACATGAAATATAAACAGTATTATCCGATACATGAAAATTGTTACTCGAAGCTAAAGTGTCTGTAAGAATTGGAGAGCAGACTTCTATGTCAACAGTTAGCATACTTAAAGGAGTTCTTTTATCAGTGCTTTTCAGTTTGTTGCCAAATGGCATCCAAGAAGTTAATTTTATTCTAACCAATGTATTTTGCACAGAGGTTACTTGATTCTGGCAATTCAAGGGCACAATTCATTAAGTTATGTTGTTCAGTGCTGTGAAAAAAGACGGAGGCATGTTACATGCCAGAAAACAAATCCTCAACAAAACAAATAATGTTGCCATTCACAAAAGCAAAAGGAACAAGAATGCATTTTTTCAGCTACAGTCCCTTGGAATAGTGTTTTTTACACATTTCGCTGACAAAATGTATTAAATAACTTTCTCAAATACACACGAAAACACGTGAATTCAGAATGAAGTCCAGAAAGTAAACAGCTTGAACTTTTCCTTCAAGTCACTATTACGTTGTTCATTGAGTTACCTTAAAAATGGATGCTAAGTTAAACTGATGCTTAAGTTAAACTTACCATTCTTTGGAGTTGGCTAGTTTGCAGCCTTCCTCGTTCACCCAGATTAGTTTTCCATACAATGTCTAGTTTACCAATCACTGTTACACCTTTTATTACTCCAGCTTTCTCCGCAAATTCTTGTTTTGGTTTTAGGCAGTATAAGTATTGACGTGTATCCATGGGTTGTAAATAAGTCCTTGAGCCAAAAGTAGACTCACTAAAAGAAAAAAACATTGGGTCTTAAACAGTTATTTTTAGGAAGACTTAAGAACACAACCTTTCTTCCCGTCCCGCACCAGTCTTACTGTGTGTATGTATTTTATTCATGGCAAAACAGAGAATTTTTTTGTGTTTTCACAACAGAATACAATTCTAGAATTTATATAGTATCAAGGACTACAGGGAAAAAAAAATATTAATCTGAGCCAGAGAGAATTGAGGTGAAAATCTACTTTGTTACATTATAATTTATTATCTGGCATCTTAGCATTTAAACAATGATGGTAATTTTACTTTCGCTATTTGGTTCCCTCCAGTAAATCTCAGTGTCACAAACTTAAGATTCCCATTCAGGACAAGAACCATTACAGCAGATGCAAACACTTCATAAGAACAATGCTCTTCTACGCTGCAGGTGAACCCTTTGACAGGCAAGGAGAAGACAGAATTTTCACTTCGGTGCCTACTGCAGAAGCACCCAAACATCACCTCCTCCAAAAACCCAAGGAACTGCAAAGCACAAACAGCTGAATTTAACTTCTACCCATATATCACAAGCTTTTGTATCCACAACAGTTTACTGAACACAGTAGAGAATTCTTCTCGTATTTGGTTTTCTACTAATTGACACTAAGTGACATTTAATTTATTTCAGCATGATAAATTTTTATATTCTAAGACCCCATGAGGGTGTTCCACCGATTCACTTTGACTGCTGCCTTGCTGGATCTTGATTAGAACAATTGAAAACAGTTACCAGCTACCAGAAGGAAGCAAGGACAAGTCAGATGGGTCCTGTAAGCCTAATTATATATACACAGATCAAGTCAGAATCAGATGGGGGCTAAATTTTACATAGGAGATACTGAAGAAGCAGTATGCTTTCATGTTATCAGGTCATCCATCTTACCAAATATCTGAGGATTAAGCTGGTGATTTCTCCACTAGGTAGAATTACAAAGTTTTAAGAATAGATGCTATAAAAAGAAAACTGTAACAGCTTTTCTAGCTGAATACGTAACAGGAATTTGATATTTTTAATCAAAGTACAATCTTTCCGTTACAGACAACTTGCTGAGTACTGACTATATCTCATGAACTTAAGTCAAATACCCTGAATCTGAACGTACCTTTCCCCTGCTGTGTCAACAGTGTTCAGTTCTGCAACATTGTACATCATAGATGGCTCTAAAGAAACCTTCTCCATAAACATTGGAGAGGTCGTGATATTCTGAATCTGAGCTTCCAGAAACACTTCATCTGTCTGAAAAAAAACAAGTGCAAGTTATTGAAAACATGATTAATGTTATTAAAATGAGTAGAGTCCTATTGTTAAAAAAAAAATAAGTTACATGTGTTTAGTTCATGCCTGCAAATCAAACTAATTAATGCAAGAAAAAACCTTAATCCCAGTAACAACAGGAGCAGAAGTGTTAGTCAACAGGTATCTTGCCAAACAATGGATGTGGGATAATTTCACTATGTTCTAGCTATTGCTTATTTGTAATGCATTAGATCACCACTTCCCAAGACTTTCATCAACTTAATAGCAACTCAAGTTTGAATCCAACTTATTAAAAAAATAAAAAAATAGAATAAATGGTTACGAATTGCAGTGCACAACGCCATGCCATGCCAGATTACTAGTGCATCAAGCTCTATAAAAAAATTAAACTAAGTGTGTGTGTTTTTCTTTAACTGAAGAAAAACAGGTCAGGTACATGCTCGGGGAATTTATTATTACTATGAAACATTGATGTACTGGCTGAAAAGCAAAACCCAGCCTCCCTTCTCACTCAGCTGCATCATGCCAGTGGTTACCAGAATTACACTCATCCACCAATTTAACTGGTGCTCTACCTTCAAGACATATCTGTTAAATGAAGCTTATGCCTGAAGACGGTATATAAGGACCAGTTATAGTACAGGAATGAAAACTATAGACTTCTAAAAACTAAAACTAAAAAACTAAAACTTCAGAAGCTGAAAAAAAACATTGAACTAGAGATGTGTTGCCTCACTGTTTCTGTGGCATTGCAGACCAGTGAAGTCACTTCGCAGCTCTAACATCTCAGGATAGAGTAATTACAGAAGGCTCAGTCTACGAGACACATAAGCCCCTGGAAGACTGAAAAACAAAGCCAAAGAAGTGCCAATTAAAAAAAAATAATAAAAAAATAGGAGAATTTCCACCAAATCTGCGTTTACAGGAGAGTCATATGGGCAGTTTGACTAGATGATCGTTGTAGGGTCCTTCCAACTGAAATATTCTTTCCTAAAAATTTATTATGAAGCAGTTTAGATATTTTGTTATGATAAATTAAAAAAAAAGAAAGTATTTTTATAGGGAGGGTGGAAGGAAGCTTACGGTTTCTTTTTCATCAGAGTAAATAAGTTATTTCATTATACATAATGAAGTCCTGCTTGTAAATTACAAAATAAAAGTGGGACAAAATAGTCAAAATATTTTTAGTCTCAAAATGTATTCTGTTAGAAGAAGAAATACAGAATGGTACTGGAACTATTTGTTGTACCTTATAAACATGTTAAACACAAACCAGTTAATAGCATATATATATATATAGTAATGAAAACTGTGCAAGCGCCATGGGTTACGGACAAACCTCACACTTGGAGAAGGTGCTGGGAATAACCGCAACTAAGCCATGGCTCTCAGTAATCATTATGACTACCACCTGACTGTCACTTAAATTGATACTGTTGATATCCCATAAATCCATTGCTCAAAGTGTCCATTTACCCAAATTTTAGTTGTTTTCAATGCAGCAACCATAGGCAGAAATTTAGAAAAAGGTAATTTGAAAGGGAAAAGAAAAAACAAGCAGCATAATGAAAAAGCAAATTAGTTTTGTGTTATTCCTAAATTGATTTAACATCACGTTTTTTGAAAAGAGTAAAAACCCTTAAGTACTTCAGAAGAATGCAGTTTATTTTAATACACGGCACATCTTAAAAGTGAAATCAGACTGCAGAAGTACCATACTAGCTCATCAACTGCTACATGCAGTTAAAAGTTGTAAAGCATAGTTCCAGCTAGCGAAAGGAAGGAAGAACATCCAGCTGCTGCTCTCTCCTCAAACCCACTGTCTCCACCAACCAGATGTGAAAAGTTGTGTCACAGCTTACACAAGCAGTGCTGTAGTAAAACCTACATTTCTACGGGTCAAAAGCATGAAAATTTTAGAAGGGATTAACTCCCATTTTCAAATAATGAATCTAGTCAAATTTTGATGAGGTGTTTTATAGGAGGACCTCCACCAGCAAGAGTCTCTAATAATCAACTTTTAGTTTCAACAATGGGTATTAAAGAAAGAGCTAACCATTTAAATGATCAGCTGCACATATAAAGATGAGAAAATGTCAGTTCATGATATGCAGAACAAACATTGCTTTTCCATTATGTTTTTAAAAGAATGTTAACAAGCACAGAGGCAGACAGGCAATTAAAAAAGCATACATATTTATAAAAAAATAAATAAAAATTACCACAGAACTGAGGTCACTCTAATGGGAAAATAAAAAAAGAACACATTAGAGAAATTAGAGTTAAATGTTAAAGAAAAAGGAGGCTAACTTTCAAACAAAATGCATTTCTGCATTTTTTTGCACCATCTAAACAAGATAGCATTAGTAAGACAGAAACGTAAATAAAAATGGATGCAAACAAAGATGACAACTACGTTTCCAATAAGTTACAGCTTGTATGGTTACATGGTTTACTAGCTTTGCTTCGGAACCAATCCAAAGTAGAGCTTTAGGCACACAAATCACAGGTAAGATATGGTATAACAAACTGACCCAAAAAAGAGAGTGAGTTTTTGAGTAAGTTTAGTTTGGCCTGAATTTAAATCTATGCAATGGGTTGTATATGAAATGGAAAAACAGTCCATGTTATTTTACAATAATAATGTGGGAATTACTGTGAGAATCTCAAAAATAATGTGGGAATTTGTTCTAGCAAAGCTACAATACTGACCTTATAACAAAATTTGGCATAACATAAATCAGGAAAAACTCTTCTTTGAATATCCATCATTCCAAAAAGCCAACTTAAATTGCAAACTTTGTTTTCTTAAGTGTCTGCATATTCGTCTCCCTATGCATGTTTGCAGGAACAGAACCTTTTACAGTGCCTTTTCCAAGGCACGCCAAAGTCAGTGAGAGACTTTGTATAGGCTGGGGCAGGTAATTCAATCTCAGGGTTGTAGCAGGTTAGGGCGACAGGGCATGCGTTCTATGCACGAATTTCAGTGATCAACTTGATTTGGATGCTACTGCAATACGAGCAACAAGCAAGAAAATTAAGATTCAGCATCATTCCTTGCCTTAGAAAAAAATTAAATTATGGATTAAAATTTTAGTAGAAAATAATTTTAGTGACAGACTTTATGAATAGGTAACATCTGTAATATTAATGGCAACAGTTTAACTGGTTAGTCAACCTTTAATACCTTTACTTAATTAATAACTGACACATACCAATTTTTTTCTTCCCTACTCCCAAGGGAGCAGTCTTTCTTAATATTCAGGATGAAGGTCTTGGTGCTTTGACAGCGGCATAATATCACATACAACATCTAACCAAAGACTTATTTCTATGTTTTCAAATTTTATCTTCTGTGGTCACAACACATAGCAGCACTTTAGAATTCAGAACTTACTTTCAGAATTGAAATATGAATGGTACTATATCAGTTTGCTAGGCAAATGAAAATTGTTTGGTTAATATAATCCAAAATCTTAAAGGAATTTTTTTCAGTCAATCATATGGATAACTATGGAAATGGGAGTTGCATAAATTCCTGAACAGGGAGAACAAAAGGCATCAAAGCAGCCTTTTGAAACCTTTACGAGGAGAAAAAAAACAAACACAAAACCCCATAAATACCAGCTCAGACACCAAAGCTTCTCATAGATCTTTATCATGAGGAATTGGTGGTTAACTGAGGAATGGAGTTTATGAAGTCCCTTATCAAGGCCAGTCAGTAAAACAATTTTGTAAGAAAAGAATACCTTTGACCTATGTCAAAAGTTTGCCCAGAATTTACCTTAAAGAGGTTTTTATTTCCATGTGGTATGAAGTGTTTCAGCAAAACCAGAAATTTACACATAGAGAGATGGCAACGTTTAATTTAAGGTATCTGTCCCTCTTTCCCCTAACAGATATTTTCTATCTGAAACAATAACATAATCCACACACAAAATGGAGGTTTATTTTGTTCCCAGAGGAGTTACCTAGTTTCTTAGGATTATTTTTGTTCTTAAATCATAGCAGAAGGCATTTCCAAACATTCCCATATACAGATAACACCAGTTCTATAAAGGACTCAACTATGTGCTTATGTTCTGACCCTACTTCGGTATCTCACACGTGGTCAACCTAAGGATTGAAGCCTGTGGACAAGATAGATGTACCAAGATATTTTTAGGGAAATGTTTTTCTCTTTTCCTCTGTACTATGATATTTAAATCACTTATGACCTATGCCTTGCTTTATCCTCCCTCTAAATAAATTACACTCTATATATTATATGTCTCCTAATTTACATGTTGTTCATTCACAGCAGAGGGAAAATCTTTATGGAAAATTTCCTGCACAACTCTAAACAAGACAGATCTTTCCACCTGGAATACTCATTTGTAGAGCAGAAATTCTTATCTGTTATTTCTGTTTTCTATTTTCTCTATTGACACTCTCAGGAAGGGAAACAAATATACCTTTCACACCTCTCTAGCCATTATCTTGCATGATGAACCCCAGGTGCGACTATGATGGGGATAAATATTTAGAAATTGAAGACTCTCTGCTTTCTACATGCAAATTCATAGCACATATCTGCTAAATTAAGAAAAAAAGAGAAGAGCAAAATATTTTCTACTTAGCCTAAGACAAGCTATTTCTCAAATTGCCAAAATTCCATACATTTTCTTCTCCTCTCACTGACACTGTTTTTTTTTCTCCCATGTACTATTCACTGCAACATAAAATGCCTACAACTTCACTCTATCTTTTAAACTACTTCAAACAAACTGTTTAAGAATACTGATGAAGGTTTTCAATTAAATGACTCGCAGTGTAATAGCTGGCCATATTTCAGGGATTTTGGAAAAAGTTTAACATTCATAATGGAAGCTCTCAAAGTACTTTGCAAGTATCAGCCTGAACTTCATGCAAACAATGCAGAATATGACACAAAATATCACAAAGCAGTTAGGTGATAATGATGGAAACAAGTGTCCCAACTTCCTATGTAATGAGATATTGTGGAAGTTTATACCCTACAACAGATAAATATAATACATATATCCACAGGGAATGCTGTATGTAATTTGTAAGAGTTTCCACTATCTGTGTCACCTTCAGTTAAAATTCTTCCCATAAACAGCCAAAGACAGATGCCCACATATGTCCAAATAAATACACAAGGCATATATAAGGTCATTAGTTAGGTCATTAGGCAGTGTATAACTGCCACAAACCTAAACATTAAATTATTTAACAGAGGGGTTGTGTTTACCTTGGGGAAATTTCTCTGTTCAATAATTTAAATTTCCCAATCTGGTAAATTATTATCCATTTTGTGGACAATTAATCTCCCTTACAGAAAGCACTCTATCAACCTAAATATACAAGCAATAACTGGAAACATTTGAGTTCAGGGGAAAGCGGAAAATATGCAAAATTGCTGGTCAATTGCATTAAGGTCCTCACATGTCTGCCTCAGTTACCAGCTCTTTTCCCCTTCATCTAAAGAATATCTATTTTTACACAAAATTATATAAACCCCCACCTATTTTTTTCCCCTTTAGAACTGATCATTTTTCTTACAAGCACGTGTGCTTAAGAAGCTCTCTGAATTTAATCTAACAGCTTAATGTAAATTAATAAGCCCAGCACACCAAAACAAACCCAAATACACACAGCTCTCACTTACCTCAGCATTGTAGAATTTCGTTTTCACATCTAGTGGCTTAAGAACCTGAACGAAATGGAAAAAGAAAGATTGACAATTGGTTTCTGAGATGAATTCACGATCGAAACGTTAAACTTCACTTATTTGTTAGTAAGTGCTAAGATCTTTACTAAAGTGTTATTTTACTTTTTCATCTTACACAGAACAGGTGCATAATGGAATCTATGATACAATCAGCTAAAGCCTCACAATTCAGAGTATATACTTGCTGCTTATTTGCACATTTGACTGCTTTGCTACAAAGCAGTTTTCTCAGACTGAAAACAAATACTTCTCCACCTAAGCACTGTCCTCTCACAAAACCAGACAAATCCAGTGCACTAAGTAGATCCATGTCTTTAAAATAATGTTACATCCATCTTGTATCCTGAAATGGTCTGCACTTGCTTTCAAGAATGAGTAAGAACCATGTAATATTTAAAAGTCCTTCAATGTTCTGCAGCAAACAAAAGTTGCTAAGGGCTTCTCTAAAAAATGAAATAGAGAACTACTCATGTGACTAGAGCTTAAGCAACAAACCATTACTAGGCTTCACTTCCTTCTTGAAAATGCAACTGTTACATGAAATAAAAAGCCAATAAATCATTTTAATCTCATGATATTAAATCAGCAAGAGAAAACATTCTGATGATATAAAAGGTGATAATAAAGTGTTGGTTCTTAAGTGCTTGAGTTTCATGCATAAAGCCACTACAGTTTACACATTCAAACCTGAAATGGATATACACTGATGTAACTGAAAGAAATAATCTTCTATTACACTTGTAATGAAACTAATTTAACTTATCTTGCTGAAGACATTTAGTTACCTTTACACAGGGAAATTTTTCTTTTGTTTACATATGAGTGTACTGCATCCTGAGACACATCTAAAGTTTCAAGTTGTGAATAAATATTTTAGCCCTGAAGAATTAAAGGTTAAAAAGTAATCTTCACAGAGATTTTTGCATTATAACAGGCATCTCACATCTCTCAAGTAATCATAACTATCTCTCTTTAGTCAGAAAAGTCAAAATTTTAATTTAGGTGTTTGTTGGTTGAGTATTTTTTTTCCACCAAACACTTTGCTTCAGTGAGCTTCCTATTAATTCTCCTAAATGCTGATGTTTTTCTCACTTTCTGATAAACAAAGTCTTTCCATCCATTCCAGTAAATTTCAAGTGTAAAAAAATACTAAGTGTAAAACCATCTGTAACATTAGTTCAACTTAAAAGATCCTAGAAAACATAACTGAAGAAGTCAAAGAGAAAATGCTTTTTTCTTTGTTACAGAATAGCTGGTGGCACCTCGATCACTAGCAGCTATCAATTCCTTTTGTAGAGACATTGGTCAATTTTCTGTAACATTTCTTTTTGTTTGTTCTCAGATTTTCTAGCTGGTGTCTCCATGTCAAGTTTAAAAAATAACAACCAAAATTGCTCAGTGAAGTGTTTTTCTCACAATGAATCAGAGAGTATTTATAGAGTAGTGTTAAAGTGTATGTATACTTTTTGAACAGATTTTATGCCTCCTTCTTTGAAGGAAGAGCTTCAAATTTGACAGACAGCTGGTCTTAGCTTTAAGGTTGCCTGTGTTGGATTCAGTTAAAAAGTACAGAAATTACAATATGCATGTAAACCCCTGAAAAACGTGCACAATTAAGTTTCCATATCAAATTGACAGCTTGAACAAGGCAAGAAGAACAGTACGGAAGGGAGAGAAGATGAGAACTGGAAGCCTGCAGGTGTGTTCAGAGAAAGCCTAGCAGGGACAGAATACTGAACTCCTGGGGAACAAAGAATGGAGAAACTGAAAGCAAATCAATTTCACAAGGAGAGCAAGACAAAACACGCAACAATGAAAATCAGCTTTATATAAAGATAATAAATAATGTTTATTATATAAACAATAAAGATGAAGAAACACTGAACCCAGAGTTCTGGGTTCAGAGGATAGTATAACAAGAAAACTGATAGGAAGTGCTTTCCCAGGGATTGCTTAGAATAATCTTTGGCTAATCAGAATCTGCCATTTCAAGGCCCACAAGTACTAACAGCATTCAGCTGTTCTTTATCTGTAGTCCATGGCAATTTAGCCTTCTAAAGACCGACATGCTTTTTTCTTAAGTATCTAGGCAGAATACTAGGAAAGAGCAAAATGAAATCACTTGCAACTTGGAAAAGATAAAGGTGTCCTGTACTGCCAGACACTCTGTATTTAAAAATGTATTCAGTAAAGTATGTCACCTAATCCTCCATTCTAGGGGAGAGAGCCCACAATTACCCAAGTATCAGCATATTTCTCTAAAAAACAAACATCCATTAAATACACAGCTAAAATAGACCCTTTCCTGCCCAAACCAGTCCACAGATAATGATAATTTCCTGCTTTCCTCAGTTACCCTAATGTTAAGTCTTGAAATTTGTGTGGCGGAACAAAAGGTTTCAACTCTATCAATTACTTTTGTGGACATTAGATACAACACATTAGATTGCTTTGCTTAGATTGCTTTAAAAAACAATCAACTAAGTTCCAATTTAAAAAAGGTTACACACACTAAAAGAAAAATCAGAATTTTACAATCTAAACTCAAAGGTTAGATGTGTCAAAATCAGAATGAACAATACGTGTTCTGTTTAAAAATAATCACAAAGCTGGCTGCTATAAAAAGGTTTTTTTTTTAAAGAGTAGTTTTTTTTTTTTTCTTTCTCAATAAATGAATAAAGTTATAAGATGTAATACTTAGTATTTCTGAAATTTTTAACTGCATGGTAATTAGAAACTATCAGTTCATGTGAAGTTTGAAGGGATGGTTTTTATCGATTCACTTTTAAAAGTCAAACAGATTTTTAGTATGTAAAAGTGCTTTTGAAGCACCAAATGTTTTAATTGGATTTTCCAGATTCACCCACTTAATAGAGTGGAATACTTCATGCAATACCTGAAATTTGAAGAACTTTCTGAAGTACATCTTCTCTCCTGTTTGTGTAGTGTAACTTACTGCACAAACTAAGCTGAAAGAAAAAAAATTTTTAAAAAGATTTTGAATAACTTTAAATTTTGTGCCTATAACAAAGCAGCAAAAGAATAGCATGAATGTGCTGCACTTTCATTTAAGCTCATTTCATCACAGAAAAATTTAAAATCTTACATGTGTGTTCCTATCTCTTTTACTTCATGATGGATCACATCATCAATGCAACAGTCAGGTTTAAGTTCTGCCACTGCAGCACTAGAAGCTGAAAGGTTCAAGCGCTGAGAACTTGTCTGAAGATCAGCCTGGGAACAGAGAAACAAAGCATTGGTTAGAAATGCAGCTGCTTAAAGCAGTCTAAAGAAAAATAACTTCTCTTATAAAGTACTAAGTTTCACTGAGCATTTTACACCCTCAATGCTTTTATACATATAATTAAGACATGTTAAGATGATGAGATACTTGTCAAAGCTAAAGATAATTTCTAAGATATACATAAACTGTCCAACCCTTTAACAGGCAGCTTATAAAAATCTCTATTTACTTTTTACATTGAGTTTCATAATGACTTCGGGAACTTCTACTCTCAACGTATCATTTGTTCAGCAGAAAATGCAAATATCTGATGTACTAGAAAAGAACTAATTTGAAATATCAGAAAAAGACAAGTCAATGCATGCTTCACAGATACTTGCTTTGAAGATCTCACTGAAATTGCAAGTAAGAAAATATAACTCCAGTTTTTTAGCTGTGGAAGTTTTGCTACACCAATTCTGCAGAGCAGCTTTATAACATGTCCATTTCTTAGATACATTCCTAGTTTTTAATTTTAATTTTAAAATATTTCTATCATAATTTCTATTTTTGTGTCTTATTATTTCCAATTTTCAGGTTTATTTTCTGGTTTGGAAAAAGTGACAGGTATTTCCTAAAGTCTCTATGTTAGCATGAAACATACAAGATTTTGTCAGAAATCATACCCAACATTTCCTTTTTTTATAAATCCAGTAATTAGGTTTATCTTCACATACCTTCACCAGAATGTCCTTGACAACTTGATTACTATCATTGTGTACACTAATGTAACTGGAAAATGTCTCTCCCAAAAATATATTCCTGTGTTAAAAAAAAATTAAAATGTTTAGTAACAGTTATTTAAAAAAGGGTTTCAGCGAAACATTCTGTAAATTTTAATTAAAATATATATACACACATGTGTTTGCCAGATCACATCCCAGAAGTACATTGGCACTAGATAAAAATCTAAGAAGAATAAGAAGATGGCTTAGAGCACCCACAAAAATCACTGTAATAAACTCTGTTAGCATAAGATGTGGTTTATAGTAGTGCATTACATTAGAAATTCATCTACAGCTGCAAATTTCTTTGAACTGTCAATCCTTATCACATTTAGAGTCAGGCTGCAGACAACGAACATGAGGCAGCAGAAATTTATGTATTATGTCACACTATAAATCAAGCCACAGATCATTTTTACAACGACTGAACATCTCATTGATAACAATGATGTTCAAAAAGAAAGAAAAGTAACAAACACATTATTATGTGATGATGAAATTCAACAAGGGCAAGTCTAGGGTGCTGCACCTGGGGAGGAGTAACCCTATGCCCCAGTACAGGTTGGGGGCTGACCTGCTGGAGAGGTCCTGCCCCTCTACTCTGCCCTGGAGAGGCCGCAATTGGAGTACTGTGTTCAGTTCTGGGCTCCCCAGTTCAAGAAGGACAGGAAACTGCTGGAGAGGGTACAGCAGAGGACTACAAAGATTGTTAGGGGCCTGGAGCATCTCCCTTATGGGGAAAGGCTAAGGGACCTGGGTCTTTTTAGTCTGGAGAAGAGAAGACTGAGGGGGGACCTGATCAATGCCTGCAAATACTTAAAGGGTGGATGTCAAGAGGATGGGGCCAGTCTTTTTTTTCAGTGGTGCCCAGTGACAGGACAAGAGGAAATGGACACAAACTTGAATGTAAGAAGTTCCATCTAAACATGAGGAGGAATTTCTTTATTTTGAGAGTGGCAGAGCACTGGAACAGGCTGCCCAGAGAGGTGGTGGAGTCTCCATCTCTGGAGACATTCAAAACCTGCCTGGATGTGTTCCTGTGCAACCTGCTCTAGGTGGACCTGCTTTGGCAGGGGGGTTGGACTAGATGATCTCCAGAGGTCCCTTCCAACCCCATATCATTCTGTGATTCTGTGAATAAATGAATCAGTTACAACAATTCATTCTTACCCAAAGTTTTGAGGCAAAGTCAGCATTTCTCCTAGCATCAAAGCTTCTGCTCCCTTTACAGTAGAAGGATCATCTTTCATGAGCTGATTAAATAGATTACCTGTAGAAATATCAAATTGCTAGTATCTAAATATTTGTTAAGTCTAAAGCTTTGTCTACATTCAAGTTATGACACTTAATCACTTATTTAGATGCACTTTATTTTAGACATACTGATTCTATATCCAACTTGTTTAGGGTTGAAATACATTATCTATAGGCCTACCTACAAATTCAAACTTACTTCCAGGCACTTGTGTCCAGTAAATCATTCAGTATACATACTAAAGGGTGCAATTCTAAAGACATTGCTCAAATTAACACTGAAGGGAAATTCTACCTGAGTAAAGCACATCACATAACAGAACTAATCAACCCCACTTACTTTCTTCCCCTGCTTCCTCTGCATTTCCACACAATCCTCTTTTCTTGAATCTTTCCTTTGCCTCTTTCTTATACTTGACTTCTAGACTGCAACTATTACTGGAGAACAACCCAGGGATTTCCAATTTATGACCGTACACCAAGCATAACACAATTCAAAAGCAGTGATTCTTGCAAAATAATTTTCCATAAAACATTCACGTGTTGGCTCTAGTTACCAGGGCATTTTCTCCAGATAAAGAAGATAGTAAAGACAAACTTGCTACAATTACACATTTCTCTCTCATAACTGCCTTCCATCTTGTATGCTACTGCTCAGATTTTGAGGTCACATGTTTGCAATACCATCACCAAGCTTTCAAAGCTGTAGGTCAAGAGTTGTAGAGTGCACCTTGGTATCTTCCTATAGCCATTACCTAACAAAATATATTGCTGTTTCAGATTATTATCTATGCGAGGTTGCAAGACTCCTCTGACATCTAAGTCTCAGATGCTTGCATTGCTTAAACCTAATAATATGCAATACATACATAATAATCAGTCAGTAGAAAAGACATACCTGGCAAATCTCTTTCTTCACAAGTCACCGGAATATTAGTGAATAAAGTAGGTTTGGTTAGCCTCATCACTGCAAAAATCAGAAAATAGATTATAGGTAAATGAAACAAGGTTTATTTATTTATTGTGTAATTTTGTCTTGCTCTCCTTCCAGCAAAAAAACCCACAACCACCAAATCTTAGCCTGAAAAAGGGTAACACCTTTTTCAATCACCTGGTGTTTTTCAACATAACAAATTCCCTGCTACTCTGGTATCCATGAGTACTGGTGATGCCATTGCTCCTTCTTGCTTTATCCCCCTGGTGCACTAACATCTGCTGCTTTCAATCTTATGCACTAATGGTCTTGTACCTGTTACAGTTAAGTGCTTTGTGCGCTTCAGGAGAAGTATACCAGTTTCATTTTTTGTGGCCTCTTCTAGGCTAAGCACCTGTTCTATGATTCTGGGACATGATGACTAGTACAGACCCTTTCAAACTCTAGGCTATAAAGCATTGCATTTACATCCTAATCTTCCAAATACACGCAAGATAGAGTTACAACTCTAAAAGACTACAGATTTTATACAACCACTTTTTCTTTCAGTCACAAACTTTAAACTCAAACCAGCCAAACCATCACAAAAACCTCAGGAACTCAGAAGAAAATATTTTATCAATACTGACAAAATCAAAATCATTAAGATCTTGCTACTAAAGAACCTCTACTTTAAAAAAGTGCTATTTTCAAATGCTATTTTAACTCAGAATACTCAAAACTGCATTATTTTTATTTGTATTACAGATTTAAGATGTCACATCTTAAATGAATTCCTCTCTATTCATATAAATCAATAGCCCTAATCTTGCATATAGGATCTCATGAGAACAATCACAAGGTTACAAATGCTAAACTTTGTTCTGTAAGTGTTGATCTGAGTATGTAAAAATAATTGATTTGCTTTTCTTTGAAATTTAACAAACATAAAACTATACAATTTCTGAAAACTAAAAAATAAAATAAAAGGATTTTTCTTGACTGCAACAAGTTAATCAACATCCTTGCACTGACACATGTATTGTGCTTTTATCTTTATTGTACTTCTGTACATCTTTTATGTCTGGTCAGCATTCACTGTTTCCAGTTGTGTAAAATATTCAATTATTTCAACATATTTTTGGGTGTAGTGGGTTGTACTGGTTCACAAGAACTTAGACTACCATTCAGCAGACCTATGAAAGATAGCATCAACATAAACAAATCTCAGCCTTCACATAATAAAGGTAATACCTTCCCTTTGTTATTGTGAAAAGTTGAAAAACATGATCTCTGAAGGTTAAAACCACAAGGTAAATAAAAATCCCCCAAAAATACAAACTGGAGTAAATGGTGAACCAGACTCAACATTGAAAATGAAAAAGATATACACTGAATTACACAGTGGGTATGAATCAAGCATTTCTGGAAAAATACAAAATGAAAGTTTGGATTTCAGCTTGCACATTGGTGCTACCCCAGACTAATAATTCTGTAGAGAAACCAAATGTGGTGTTCATTTTTTATCACATGACGGTTGTCAAGTTCAAGCGTCCACAGCTAGCTCTGCATGTATCATTATTCATCTACAAGCTAACCCAAAGCAGCAGAAAGCTGACAGCTACCACTGAACAATGACACCAATCTCTCCTGTTTAGTAAGATGTTTGTTTAGCTCTTTTGTTGGTATATTAAATATAGTGGAACTGTACTATTGGTGGTTACTTAATTTTATTCAAATCTACAGCAAGCCCAAGTACTATAAACTAGTACTTGCCGACTGTTTCTTAAAGAACAGTTACAGATCAACTTTAGTCATGTTTAAGACAATAAATAAATAAATAGATCATGAAGTCAAAACACAAAGAAATTAATATATGTGGGTTATCATATTTAATAGGACTACTAAATTAGTATTAGAAATTATTGTATCTTTGCAGGATGACCTCATCTCTTTTAAGATCCTAGACACAAAATACAACATGAAATAAAACTGAAATCACGCTACATTCTACTCCATTATATCTTTAAAAATGCTGATGCACAAAGAAGCTTTGTTACTATTGGTGTTAAGCTCAGAAAAGTTATTTCCATGAAATGACTTTGTTATATAAGCTTTAAAACTAATAATGATCCTCAGTTACTCTAGACAGCATTTTACATTAATTTTGCTAGGTGGTAACATTAAATGTCAGAAATACCCCAAATACCACTATAAGACCCCCTTAACAATCACTATTTAGAAATACATGTCAATGATCCAAACTGAGCAGTATCCTTAATTTTAAACTACAAAAAGATATGTAATGCCTATAACAAGGTATAATTATTCCAACATAAGGATGTCATCAAAAGAAAAATGTAAGTAAAAATCCAAGGGGGTTTTATTCAGTTTTTACAGAGGGGTTTCCATTATGCTTTTGTGCACTTTTATTTGACCAGTGTTAATTATAATCTGAAACAATCTACAAATACCATTCACGTATTTTCCCCCTTTTCCAGATGCCACAGACCTTGACCTCCAGCTACAGTGAAATTACATGGAGTTAGTAGGGGTGCCTAAGAGAAATACATACCCTTGCAGTCATATTGATTCAAGTTTTAACTGCTCTACTGACTCTCCGAACATTGAATTGAGCAGAGAGAGCATGACCTTGAAACACTTTATTTTCAGGAGACAAAAAGTCACACTAAACTCAACCTTTCATCACCCCAAAACGCATTCAAATCCTCAGAGACTTTTACCTTCCATAATGACAACAAACAGAGGTTTACAGATAGAAGTTCGATTTCTTAATTTACTGATTTGTAGCTGGAAGTTAGTGCTTTCTTGTTCCCCAATACAATTAGAGACAAAAGACCAGAAACATCAGGGGGAAACATAATCTTATTACCACATTCATAAACCAGCAAATGCTAAGTTGTTCATTATTTTTCAGCATGCAACTTCCGCTGAAGCTTTCATTAGTATTTCTTGGAAAATATGGATAACATCACTAAGACAGCGTATACATGCAATACAAAGTAAGTTTGTATTTCACTTGAGGACTACACCTTCATTGATGGTTGGACAAGATGATCTTGAAGGTCCCTTCCAACCTAGAGGATTCTGTGATTAAAAAAAACCCCACACGCTACTTTCAGGAAATAGATCTTAAATGTCTCAGTGTCAAAAATCATTACATATCCTTATAGCGATTGTAACAACTCACTTTGAAATTAGGAGAAGGGAGAATATTTTTAAGAGGCACAGTGAGGATGAACTTAGCTTGATTTAAAGCATAAAATTTATTATCTGACATAGCTTGCCATAATAGCCTGGAATTTTTATTTTTGTGTTTGTTTTTTTTTTTCTTTTAGAGCACCAAGGTAGAGAAAAGCTACATAATGCAGTACTAAGCCAAACAGAAACTTACTAGTCCTAATAGAAATATTCATAAGTCTCCTGGCAAAAGAAAGTTAAATAAATACATTATTACAGTTAAAAAAAACTGTAGCAAAGTAATATTAAGTGGTTTTCTGCTTGGTAATTCATCAGTTGTTGTAAAGTTTGTATATTCTAAGCTGCTTAAAAACTCTAGTACTTCAGACAGCAATTTTATTATGAAACTCTATCTTACAATTATAAACTAAATATAGTTCCAAATTTATGTACAAGCAAATTCATTTTATCAGTAAGACTTAGCTTTTCCCTCAGAATATTTCTCACATATTCACAGTATAATATATCACAGAAAATCCATATCTGTCCCACAGATCTTTGGATAGTAGCATTGCAAGATGGCAGTTCATTCTGCTTGATGAGTCTATTCAGTTTTATCCAGATGTCCTCCAAATTCTGATTATTACAAATAGACTGTTCAATTGTCCACTTTGCTCTATAAAATGCATGCAGTTTTAGTCTTTCCAAATTGTTTTGCAGTTCTTGAGATAAAGGAAGAATCTTTTCTTTAAGCTTAGGGCTAGGGAGAGAGACACTCCAAGACCTTTTCAATTTTTGTTTTCCATTAGATGGCGGTTCTCCTTGATTCTCCACGTTAATTGGTCTGTGAACAGTCTGTGCTTGGATTAAAGTCTGTCCATGTTTCACATTAGACTGAAACTCAAGGAGATTTTTTGTGCAGTCATAATCAGGAGATCCTGTACCATGTTCTGAAGGTGTAGAAAGCTGTTTCAGCTCTTCTGCTTCCTCACAAGAAATAACAGGTGGCTGCTTTTTTGGTTTGAGGGGAAGCCGGTATAAATCATTTGGAAACCAGGGTGTAAATCTTGGTAACTGACGAATGGGAAACTCCTTCACTGCTGCTTCTGCAAATTTCTGCAGTTTTATTAGATCTCTCTGATGTGGTCGATAATGCAAGACCACTTCCATGCTTGTTACAGTAGGAATCCAGTTATTCTTAAGAAAAAGAACAGTCTCTTGATTAGGATTCTCAAATCTAGACTGAAAGATCTTATTTACAAGAATTTCCTTGCCCCGTGCTGCAAAGATCAGTGGAAAACAGGACCTAAAGCAGAAGTATTATAAAAAAATAAGATACTACCATCTTAAGAACAACATTGCCAGGATATTTACAAAAAAAGCAACATATGGTAAAAATAGGCGAAATATATATCAGAACATTCTACTTTACCCAGGCTGAACATTAGTGAATGTATTCCATCACTACCAGCAAAACTTTAGTATGCTGAACTTTATCCATATGCACACAGTTTAGTCAACAATGCCCTTCCCATAAATGTTTACTCTTACTGCCACCATCTCTTATCTGCCATTCATCTGTTGTTATTATTCTTGCTACATTGTTGTGATGCATATAAAAAGACATACAATTACTACTGCCTATTTTCTCAAATTTACAAGACAAACCTATTTTTAAAAAAGTGTTTTCCTCCTACACTTCAACATTTTGTGCCAGGGCATATAGATCAACTAGAAAACATGTGCGGTACAAACATCCTTCCTGAAACAGTATTGACCAATATAGCAGTTTTTGAAGTCGCAGGTTGAAAGGGAAGTGCTATAGCCAAATTAAAGCTGTCTGCTTCTATTTCATATAAGAACTACATGTTTAGTTTTAGTCTCAGAGCTTCTGAGCAATACCTGCAGCCAACCTTTCAGTCCCTAACTAAAAGATCTGGTAATTCCTTAATTTATTAGACTTTTAGAATAACTAAAAGACTAATTAAATCCTTAAAAACTTTATACTTTCATATATTATTGATTTCTTTCACACAAATATCAGATTACATCTGTGCACAGAGAACTACAAATACTACTGTGAAACATAACATGCACTCTGCTCTCCTGTTTATCCCCCTAACAAGCTTGCAATCATTTCAGGTGCCCTGCCAGAGATCAGCAATATACAATGATATTAAAATCAATAAACCCTAGGATTGCTTAATCATTACACTGTCAAGATTTGGTTTAACATAGTCACAATACAAAGAAACCCTGATACCTTTCTCACTTCTTTTGCAAAATCTACAGCCTGGGCACTGCACCAAATTCAATAGAAGCCCAAGGAATATATTGGTTTCTTACAAAAGCAAAATGATCCATCATAAAACTTTTTGCTTTGAATTAATTACTATCAAAATGCATTTGTAATGTCAGCTAATGATGTTTCATGTTCTCAGGTTTTTGGCTTTATTTTATGTGTGTGTACGTACATGAAAAAGGGCTTCTTGATCTTTGAAGTATGGTTAACAGATTTTACCATGACATACAAACACCATTAAAAACTTTCTCAGGGAATTGTAAAACTACTAAATGGGCAGAAAATGTGCTCTGAAATCATCTACACACCTGCACTACTTTATCCATCTGAGCAGTCTCACTGATTTACAATACTTGCAGAATTGAGATTTTAACCAACTATTTATTACTCCTACTTATCTAGCAACATTTATTTCATAAACAAACACCGTTAGGAAAAAAAAAAGAATGTAAATATTATATTCAGTCTGCTGACTGAAACAAGGTGAATGTAGATTGAGGCTTTTCAGTGTTTCAGTTGCTGACTTCTGCTACCTAACTGCCAACAGAAATGATCAAATTTCCTTACAGGGCTGTCCTGACTTCTGTATTAATTCTGTAGGGTATGCAAGAAACACACATGTTTTTATTTTCGCTATTTGTGACTCCTCAATCAAGGATGTAAGCCCAGTAGCTGTGTATTAAACACGAAATTAACGGGGCAAAAACTATGAAAAAGGGGGGCAGAGGGGAGAAACACCAACCAGCCAAACGAGACAGCACGGAACTGGAAAGGACATTTTTAATATAGGTTCTCCTGTAAGTGATACATATATCACTTCTATGATTATCTATCAGTATATAAGTGATGAAAGCCGTATGCAAAGCGCAGATAACATGCAGCCGCCGCGATGGCCCCACAGCCCTGCGCGGGGCCCTCTGCCACTCACAGGCCGCCGTTCCCCGGCCGCCCCCGCCCCGGCCGGGCCGCTCCCCGCTCCCCCTCCTTCTGAAGCGGAGGAAGAAAACTGCCTCCCCTCCGGCACGGACGGGGCATTCCACCACCGGTCGGCAACCCAAACGCCGCGCCGCCTCCCCCCGCCCCAGCCCCGGGCCGGCCCGGCACCGCCGCGCCCCTCAGGGCCGGCCCCAGGGCAGGGAGCGGGGCGAGGGCAGGGCTGGCAGAGGCCGCGGCAGGAGCCGGCACCGTCGGGCAGCGCTGTCAGTACCTTTCAGGGCCAGCAAGTGCTCCTGCTTGGGCTGGTTGACGTCCATAGCGCCGGCCTTCACCCCCGCGGCAGGGCAGGCGGGCCAAAACGCTGCCGGGCGGGAGAAGGGGCTCGGCTGGGAGAGAAGGGAGGAGCCTGGGCGCAAGGCCCGGGCGCGGTAAATACCGCCGAGCCGGGAAACGGCAGTCCCAGCATGCAACTCGTCGCCGCCAAGGTGACTACAGCCCCCAGAAGGCCCCGGGGCGGGTTCGCTCGCCGCGAGTGGTCTGAGGGTGTCACCGCCCCGTCCTCCTTTGCAAGCTGGGATATGTAGTCCTCCAGAAGCCCAGGGGCAGCTGCGTGGCGTGGCACGATGGGAACCGTAGTTCTCTGGTGCGAGTCCGAGGAAGCGGGCACAGCCCAGCCCGGTGCGGCGGCGGGGGAGCGCATGCGCCTACCAGGGCGGTGCCCCGGGGGCGGGCCGACGGGCGGGCAGGGGGCTGCCGGCTCCGGGCTCCTTCCTGCTGCTGGCTGCGCTGCGCCGCTCCGCCGCTCCGCCGCTCCGCCCTCTCCAAGATGGCAGCCGTCGGTGTAAACAAGGTCGGGGCCGGTGCCGGTGCCGGGATGGAGGGCAGCCGGGGGTCCGGCGGCGGCAGCGGCCGCGGCCCGGCTGGCGCCGCAGTGAAGGTGAGATGAGCTGCTCGGCCCTTCGCGCTCTCTGGCTGGGCCGCCTCCTTGTGGCAGGGTAGGCTGCGGTGGCCGGGGTTGCGCCGTCGCTGCCCTGGCTGGGGGAAGGAGCAGCGCCGGGCCTGCGGGGCGGGAGGCGGCCCGAGGCGGCGGGGCTTGGCTGGGCCCAGGCCCGGCTGGGAGGCCGCCTCGGCGGCCCTTTGCCCGCCTCGTCCGCACTGCCGTGGGTCGCCTCGGAGCGGGCTGCCGGGCGGGAGGCCTCTGCGTGAGTGGAAGGGTGGCGGCCTCGAAGCGGGGAGCTGTCTGAGAGAAGACAGTGACGCCTGGGCTCCCTGGAGGTGGTTAGCTGACTCTGTTATCTTGTGGATTGTCGGGTGGTGGTTTGGTTTGGTTTTGGGTTTTTTTTTCTAAATGACGGTCAATTTTGCTTTTTATTAGCGGTTTAAGATGTTCCAGTTCCCTGCTGCTTGTTCCTGCTACCTCGATGCTGCGTTTGTAGCTTCATAAATGGCTAACTTGGTATGACTGACCTTTTTATGTGGATCAGCTATGAATGGAAGCCTTCTCCACCAGCTGATAGTCTGCTTTGGAAGGGTCTTGCACTCCCTTTCCTTTTCCTGTCAGGACATTTCTGCTTACTTGTGCTGGTTGGCCAGTGGGCTTTTCTTGTGGC
Organism: Limosa lapponica baueri; assembly: GCA_002844005.1. Lineage (NCBI taxonomy): Eukaryota > Metazoa > Chordata > Aves > Charadriiformes > Scolopacidae > Limosa > Limosa lapponica. The sequence continues at coordinate 32,192 of KZ506399.1, forward strand.
AGTGGATTAAATGAAGTGGGCGAGAACTAGTGGTTATCAGGTGGGATGCTGAAAAGTTAAAAGGTTCTATTCGTGTCTATTTATTTATTTTTTAAATGTCATTCTTATGATCGTTACTTGTGTGTACAAAGCAAAATTAATGATTCAGCCTATCTGCTGTGATTGCAGGAATTTCTGTAAAATGAACTGTGTCATATAGCTTAGGGTGTGAAGTTTTGCTTTTTTATGAGCTCAAAACCAAATGCAGTCTCTTTTTAAATTGTAGGTTCTTGAGTGTGGAGTCTGTGAAGATGTATTTTCTTTGCAAGGTGACAAAGTTCCCCGGCTGCTTTTGTGTGGCCATACTGTCTGCCATGACTGTCTTACCCGGCTTCCCCTTCATGGCAGAGCAGTTCGTTGTCCTTTTGATCGACAAGTTACTGAACTAGGTAAGAAAACATAAGTCTAAAGTTCTTAAAACCTGATATTTAGAAAATAATGCTAGATACAGATTCTTGATGCTCCACTTAATTATAATATTTCCGAGTAATTAATGTGCAGTGTTCCATTTCACTTAGAGAAGCTCATAGTACCATTAAGCACTAGTAAAACAGTTATCTTAGAAAAAGAAAGTAAAGATTTTATCTTTATCTCCTTGGACCTGGGCTTGCAAGCTTTATACCTTAACATCTTAACACCTATATTTATAAAGGGACTACTATATTTCAAATTGGTGTTGAAGAGTTTCTGAATGAGTACTAGCTTCCTGTTGTCCTAAACACTAAATAAACCATGCAATTAAATAGGTAGTTTCTTTGACAAACATGGTTTTCTCAATTCATGATGAAGTGATATAGAGAGAAGTATCAGTGATAACAAACCTGTTTTTTGAAATGTAAAGTAATGCTATATATGCAATAACTGATAGTGGCAGGCTATCAACAGGAATTCCTTTACTGTAGAAGTGTCTGCAGGCAGTTTTTGAAAGGATAAGATACAACTTTTATTCAACGGTGGAAGTTTATTTTAGGCAAAAGAGTACATGTGCTTATAATTCCTTCAGAATAGGAATTGCCTATTCAGCATAGGATTACAGGGAAGACGAGTTACCAGAAGAATTTGTACAGAGAAGAACTTTTAATAGAACTGGCTCCAGCAGTTTTGAATATCACTTGGGGAGAAAAAAGCTGTTGGAAGGAGGAGAATCGTCAGAGAAGGAGATCTCTAATATAGTTTGAATTTGCTTGAATAAAAATGTACTTTGCAGTAAGAGAATCTGTTAGATTGTAGACCAAACGCAGAGGAATATTAGGGAACTCTGTCAGATTCTTTCATGGAAATAGGAGGCAGGAAGAGAAACGTCAGTCATGTGAAAGAGGGGTTTGTTTTCTGGGGGAGGGAGGTGGTAAGTATGAGCATCATGAATGATTGCCAATCTAAAAGATGTGGTTAAAAGAGTCATGTTTTTTCTTACTTCTTATCTATGACTGTACAGCTGCACAAGAAGCTGCACTTCTTAAAGTACGCTTTTAAGGGGGAGAACGTTAGAGAGCAAGACTCAGTCCTGCTATTGTGAAACATTTCTGTCCAAGACCGCTGCTTGTATCTCGTAAAGTAAAAGTAGCATTTTTATTATGATAGGGAACTTGTCATTTCTTAGTTTTTATTGTGCTTTTTTTTTTCCTCCAGGCATCTGAAAGTATCCTGTCATAATTTTTGTTGGTTTCAGGTTTAACAAAAACAAAGCTTTATAAAAACATTTAAAGTTTTTTTTAAGCTTGCATAATACTGAGGAGCTTCTGCTGAAGCACAGTAAAATGTTATTAAACGTGTAAGACTCCTACAGATAGGAAGAGAGAAGAAAAGCTTCAGCTTTTGTGTCTAGGATAGTAGACTTGCATCCTACTGGCTAGTAGGCTAGTACTAGAAAGAAGGATCATATGCTGTGATCAGCAGTTGTGCGAAAAACTGACAGGTAGAAAATTTTAGCAAAAAAGCTTGAAAGTAAAAATACTTCTGTGAATAAAAATGTTCTGCCTAGTGATTGGGGACAGAAGAGGATAATAGCCACTTTTAGTCTTACCAGGTCCATAAGAACCGTCTTACTGCTTTCAACATGTTTTGTGGAATGGAGCTCATCATGGTCCCTCTTTGAGGCATCTTTGTATTTGTTGTCTTGCTCTAATCACCTAGTAATTACTGCTGTTGGTTTAATCTTCTATGCTTGTAGTTCTGTTTCCTTGTGAGAGCTCAGGAGTGGAGCTGGGAGGGAGGCATGACAACTCTGGGCCCAGGGAACTTTTCATTCTTCCCTCCCCTCCATTTAAGGGCATGTGAGAAATCGAGCTCCATTTCCACCCATTTCTGCACTTGCCATTCTGCCATTTAGTGAAGTAGTCTCAGGAAGCTGTTCAGTATCTAAATTTCGGTTATAGGATCACTGCCAAGAGAAAGTTCTGTTGAAAGAAAAGCTGTATAATCAGGGCGTAAAGCTACCTGTGTTGGAATAAAGTTCTTTACCAGTAACTGGATTTTATGGATGCTTTTTAGTTTGTCATTTGACCTGTACAGTTCAACAGATAGACTTGCTTGTTTTCCTTTGCTCTTAATACTAAATCACTCAATCCTGTATTAGTCCAAGTTTTCCCAAGGTATCTTGGGACCTTTTTGAAAGAAATACTCAGGGATCTATGTATATATAGATATAGCTGTATTTTCTCCTTTCTGAAGTGGACTCTTGGTTTAAATTTACTAGCCTATCTCTTCTAGATATATATAGAACTGTAAGGGAAGGCAGAGTTAGAAGTACTTTGTCAATCAGGATTTCTGGAAATACAGAGTCTGCAAGTGAAAATTGGCACACATTGTTTATGTGCTGAGCAAAATATTCTGATAGCTCATAAAGTATTGTTATGAGAGGAAATACTTAGTAATGAACTGGTAGAATTATAGCCTGCCCAAACCATACTGCTTTGCAGAGTAGACCAAGCATAGTTTTTTGGGACTTTCTTGAGAGTTCTTTAATGAAGTTGCCTGTGATTAATCTTCCAGTGGAGATTTCTAAATGAGTACGTACATGTTGAAGGCATGTGAGCTGTGTAGTGTTTATCTTCAACTGGATTAACATTCTTTAACCAGAAAGATGTAATAGGAAAGATTTTTCAATTTTCAAAATTTTGAAGCCATGTATTCTAGAGATTGACTCAGGCAATATATTTAGGGAAAAATCTATAAAAATGGTCTTTGTAGAAGAAGATACTCTTCTTAAAGCCTTTTCCTTAAAGTATGTTGATTTGGGAGGAGAGGTGAATAATTTCTTGCAAAGTGTTTTCTCTCTTCTTCCTGCGTTGGATTAGTGGGTTGTTTCTTTTTAAAAAAAATATATGGACTAGGGAACTGTTGTGAAGGATCTGTGGATGTAACAGCTTTGGAGGCTCTGGCTTTTGCCTTTAGCTGGGCAGCTCTGCTAAGGAAGCTTTTAACAGTTCATGGCTCAGATGAACTCTCCCTGCCATGATCGCATAACAGGGCTGAAACTATTTTCTATCATTAGAACTTTTTGAACTGATATATGCAGATGTTGGCATCCTTCATAGAATCGATCCCGTTGGTATTGTTTATGTTTATATACCCTTTTGCTAGTGTTTGAGTGATAAGGTAAAACTTCAAAACATTGTGCAAGAAAATGTGGCTTTAACGTAATATTTTCTTGGCTTTGTTCAGATGTTTAGACAAAGGTTGCTCCTTTATGCTTTGCATTATTTATAATCCTTTTGCAGACAAGCTTTATACTTTTGAAAATGACATTTGTATTGTTGGCTGGAGTTGGTCTTAATGTCTTCACTCTGTCACTGTCTCATTCCTGGCTGACGCACTTCCTGCTATTCATGTCTTATTCTTCTTTTGAGAAGAGACAGTCAGATTGTGTAGGGGTTTTGTAATGGGCACAAGCATCCCTTGTAGACACAAGGGTGAGATCATTAGACTCTTTTACATTTGTGACCAAAGCAGAATTTGAGTTAGAGTCCAAGAGATTAAATAGATGTATTTACACAACACATCCTTTAGTGTTCTGGAATATAAAATAAACACTTGATCAGATGTGTTGGAAATGTGTATATTGAGTACATAGTAATTTTATAGTGGGTTTAGTGTAAAAAGTGGCAAAGTGGATTTTTCTCAAATATGTAAATGCTATGGTAGATACCAGTGAGATGAGACATGACTTTCTGTATGATAATGCATGTTTTATAGCGTGCTTACTGGTTATAAAATCTGTTTTAGTGGATTAATAATTGATGTGTAAGCTTTGCATGTTTTTCCATCTGTATCCAAGATCAACAGTGCACTGACAATGTATAACATGTATTAGCAAATCTCAGAATATATAATAAAAAGTTAAAGAATGTAAAAGCAGTGTAACTTCATTTATGTTGATAGCTTTAAGTTATGAATTAGAAAATAAACACAGAATAGCTGCAGACGTAATCTTTTCTGATCTTTTCTGTTGGTTACATTTCAGTAAATTAGTTCTGCTTTGACTTTTCTGTCTTGGCTTTCTCTTCATGCTAGACATGGAGCAGAACTAACATGATTAAGATCAGATATGAGAATGTAAACTGAGGAGAGTACTTCTTATGTTTGTTTTTTTTAAATAAACATATTAAAACCTGTGAAAGAAAATACTTTTGTAAGAAAGTCTGTAATCGAACAACTCTCAGCTTTATCCAATGTTTGCTTAAAGGCTAAGTCAATGTTTGCTTAAAGGCTAATTTGCTATAATCTATTCCATAAGTAGGTTTATCCTTTTGGTGTGGGTACATCCATATGTACTCTGCTATTAATGGCTATCTGGATTAGTGGCTAATCTGGAGATACAAGGTCCACATTAGTATCAGCAGTCATTATATTGGTGTGTTGTTCGTGTGAGTATTTTGTATAGTGAAGGTTGTGCACAGTCAGTTTGCCATGGGACAGTGCTGTTCTAAGCACTAGAAAAGAACCATCTAGCCACTTCTCTGTGCTTTGCTTTCTGTGAGTTAGTGTCTAGAGATCTGTCTAGATGCAGTGTCAGCAAGTCTGGACTCCATTTACAAACTGGTTTGACATAATTTAGATTCTAAAAGTGGCTATTGCACTCTGTATTTCTTCAACTTGTAGTAAGAGGTGACTCTTCCATGATCTGTGTTATGAAAAACACGTGATCCTGCTAGTAGTGCTAAAGCTAAAAAATAACTAAGCTCTGAAGTCAGAATATATCAAGGCAGATGACTGTGCGTGTGCTAACTGTAATTGTGGAAGACCAGAACATAACTTCTGTAAACTCCATCAAGATCTGTGGCAAACAAAAGCTAAAATACTCTAAAATACTTTTTTTTTTTCCCCTCTTGTTCGCAATTTATTTTGTGGAGTGCAGTTGGTAATGCTGTCTGTACCAGAGAAGGCTTCCACTGTGGAACTGATAACTACAGAGAGCACTGACAAACCTTTGCTTTGTACCTAGCTTCAAAGTTATTAACCAGTATACCTTGCTAGGCCCATTTCCAGAAACGTACATTTGCCAAAATGAATGGTCTTTTACTGGTAGGCATTTTTTTTAAACATATAGGCAATGTTGTTTTATATCAGTTAAAAGTATTGGAGGCAAGAATAGCTTATATGTGTTCCCATTTATAGTTGTAGTAAAACAGTATTAATCCATTTATCAGTTCTCTGACCTCTGCCATTTATCAGTGAGGCATGTAACGTCTATTTTGAGTTTGGCCACTGAGAATATTAATGATGGTTTAAACTGTGGGGGAAATGCCTAGGAAAGAAAATTTCATGTAGCAAAACTGGAAGCTACACAAAACAGTAAGGTATACAGTGTGGATATATTGGTTCCTGTTCACCTCCCTCTTCAGAGGTTCTATAGCATTGTTGCCCTCACTTTGGCAGATGTGGCATGCACCTCATGAAACTACTTGTTCTGTTCTCCTTCATGGGAGGACAGTTGACATGTGAGCATTTCAGTTTTCCACATGTGCCTAGCCATGTGATGCAGCTCTGCTCTTTGTAACCGTACTGAAGGAAAAATGTTGCCAGGTAGTAAAGCCACTTGCCTGTATCTCAAACAAGTTTTGAGGTCTTAAGATTGAAAGCCAGTCTCATTTTTCTTGTTTCCTAGCTCTTGAAGTAAAAGAGAACGTTGTGGTTTAACCTCTGTGGGCAGCTTAGCCCCACTCAGCTGCTCACTCGCTCCCTTGCAGTGGAACAGGGGAGTGAATTGGAAGGGCAAAAGTGTGTTGACATAAAGCCGGTTTAATAGGGAGGACAAAAGCTGTGCACTCAGCAAAGCAAAATAAGGAACTTGTTCACTGCTTCTCACTGGCAGGCAGGTGTTTAGCCATTTCCAGGAAAGCAGGACCACTTCCCATAGTGGCTACTTGGGAAGACAAACACCATAACTCTGAATGCACACACCCACCCACCCCTCCTTCCTCCTTCTTCACCCCAGATTTTATTGCAGAACATTATAGTATATGGTATGGGATGTCCCTTTGGTTGGTTGGGGTCAGCTGTCCCAGCTGCATCCTCTCCCAGCTTCTCGTGCACCCCAGTCTCCTCGCTTCCAGGGCAGCATGAGAAACAGAAAAAAGGTCTCAATGCTATGCGAGCACTGCTCAGCAACAGCTAAAATGCAGGTGTATTATCACTGTTTTGCTCACAAGTCCAAAACATAACCCCATACCAGCTACTATGAGGAAAATTAACTCAATCCCAGCCAAGATCAATACAGAGAATAATTCTTAACAAGCTGAAGCTGAAGACAGGAGAATTTGCAGATAGGTTGGGGCTTTTTTGGGCTTTTTTTGCTTTTGTGTACACTTCCTTATAAAATATATTGTGACATATATACATCTTAAAAGTACTGCCTTTTATGGAGTGAATATGTTTGAACACTGCTTGTATAATTATACGCAAGAGCCTTTATAGCAGTGTATACGTAGTGTGCTGCAAATCCAGACTCTTGTGGGAGCTGAAGATCCATATTCTTAGAACCATGAAAATGCTGATTATTCATGGCTATGTGTACCAAGCTGAGGAGCAGTGAAACGTAAGTATTTGGGATGGGTACTTAAGTTTGTTGGTTCTCATAACTGCCTGCTACTCATAGTAGTTGGTGTCTGTCTGTTCATTTGGAACAACACATTCAGTCTAATGATAGATCAAGTCTATGGAGTGTTTGATAAATCTCAGTATTGAAGAAGAAAGACTTAATGTCTGTATAGGATCAGTGGGATGACATCTGAATTCCAGAAGGATGCAGAGGGCATATGCCTACCAGACTATGACAGGGCAGCATAGTTTAGGAGATATGGAACAACACTCAGGAGAACCAGACAAATTAAGTAGCCTAGGCTTTCTCTTTGGGACAACAAATGGGATACAGTTTCTATGAGTTCATATCAGATATAAACTTATGTCAGACACCACATGTGTGGACTGAATGGGTCAAGAGTTCTTAGGCATCATCTGGAACCAACTGCAGGCTCCAGTTGCTGTTCTGCTAGTCTTTGCATCTGGATTATGAGGCAGCCCAACTTTTTTCCGGATCTGGCATTGTTTTCTGAAATTGTGTTTTCCAAGTCATGCTTGAAGCAAAGCTGAATCAAATAAAGCAATTACTTGAATTTAATAAAGAACTGTAGTATGTAGGTTTTTTACAGTGAATAGCAGAATTTCACTAAAAGTTTGTCTCATATTCTTAGATAGGTATGTTTGCATGAAGTACAAAAGAAATACTTGAGTTACAAAAGCAGTGTCCATATGCAGTTTTGTCCAGATAGTGAGGTCCCACACTCTAAGAAGTAAAGGCAGCAACCTTTTCTTACAAACCTAGTTCAAAAATTCCATCATAAAATTGATGAGTCAATTTCAGGTCCTACTGATTCTGTTTAAATGTAAGGTGGCAGCTTCTTAGCTACATAAATGTACATCTGTCACTACCCTGACTGGCACTAGTGGTAACATTCTGCCTTCTCTCATTCTGCTCAAAGCTAGCAACCCCCCTGCTTATTTTCCTGAAGTTAGTAGCTTCTGTACACTTATCTCTTTGACGGATGTTAACATAAGGGCAATGTTATGTGATGTGATGTTATGCTATGTGATTTTCATAGAATCATAGAATACCAGGTTGGAAGGGCCTCAAGGATCATCTAGTCCAACTTTTCATGGCAAAAGCATGGTCTAGACAAGATGGCCCAGCACCCCGTTCAGCCAAATCTTAAGTGTGTCCAACATTGAGGAATCCACCACTTCCCTGGGGAGAATATTCCAAGGGCTCATTGTTGTCATTTTCTTCCTGTGTCCAACTGGAATCTCCCCAGGAGTAACTTGTACCTGTTACCCCTCATCTTTTCCATGTAAAAAAGGAGTCTCCATCTTCTTTGTAGCCACCCTTTAAATACTGGAACCTGGTGCTAAGGTCTCCCCTAAGCCTTCTTTTCTCAAGGCTGAACATCTCAGTCTTTCCTCATATGGCAGGCTTCCCAGTCCTTTGATCATCTCTGTGGCCCTCTTCAGCCTGTCCATGTTTTTTTTGCATAGCGGGGACCAAAACTGAACACAGTATTACAGGTGTGGCCTGACAAGCACTGAAAAGAGTGGGATAATCACTTCTTTATCTGTGCTGGTGATGCCCTTGTTGATGCAACCCAGCATCCTGTTGTCTTTCTTTGCCGCAGCAGCACATTGTTCACTCATATTGAACTTGTTGTCCACCAGGGCCCCTAGGTCTGTTTCCACAGGGCTGCTCCCTGGCTGGGTAGATCTTGGTCTGTGCTTCACTCCTAGATTATGTTTTCTCAGGTGCAAGTCCTTACGTTTGTCTTTATTGAACTTCATAACGTTCTTGTTCGCCCACTTGTCCACCCTATCCACATCTTTCTTCAGGGCAGCTCTCCCTTCCAAAGTATCCACTTCCCGATCAGTTTGGTGTCAGCAAACTTCATCAGGGTACACTTGATCCCATCATCCAGATCAC
>KZ506399.1:42114-73585 GCA_002844005.1 Limosa lapponica baueri
AGCTGAGCTTTTGCTTTTCTAACTGCCTCTCTGTGTTCCCTGGCAATGCCCTTGTATTTCTTAACAGGTATCTGTCTGCATTTTGATCTCTGGCACAGAAAGGCAAAAGGAGGATCAGAGAGAACATTGGTCCATTGCTTGATGTGGTCAGTCACCTCACAGATAAGGAAGTAGACAAAGCAGAGACATTTAATCCTGGGATAATCCTGGTTATGCGTACCAATTGGGGGGTGAGAGGCTGGAGAGCAGCCCCACAGAAACAGATCTGGGGGTTTGGGTTGATGGCAAGTTGAACATTAGTCAACAGTGTGCCCTGGCAGCCAACAGGGCCAACTGTGTCCTGGGGTGCATCAAGCACAGCATAGCCAGCTGGTCAAGGGAGGGGATTGTCCCACTCTGCACTGCACTGGTGCAGCCCCACCTTCAGAACTGTGTGCACTGTGTGCAGTTTGTGAGCCTCAATGTAGGAAGGACACCACACTATTAGAGTGTGTCCAGGGGAGGATAACCAAGATGGTGAAAGGTCTCGAGGTCAAGACTAGACTTAGGAGGAGTGGCTGAGATCACCTGGATTGCTCAGCTTGGAGAAGGAAAGGCAGAGGGGTGACCTCATGGCAGCCTGTACCTTCCTCAAGGAGGGCAGCGGAGGGAGAAGTGCTGATCTCTCACTGGTGACCAGTGACAGGACACAAGGAGATAGAATGGAGCTGCATCATGGGAAATTCAGATTGGGCATTAGGAAAAGGTTCTTCACTGAGAGGGAAGTTGGTCACTGGAACAGGGTCCTCAGGGCATCAAGCCTGTCGGAGTTCAAGGAGTGCCTGGATGATGCTCTTAGTGATATGGTTTAGTTTTAGGTAGTCCTGTGAGGAGCAGGGAGTTGGTCTTGATGATCCTTATGGGTCCCTTCCAACTTGAGATATTCTGTGATTATAATTCTCTCACTTGGGAAGAGAATGAGAGAACAGAAAGGGCCATCCAGCTGGAGGGTGGCTTTGCAGAATAAGACTTGGGTGTCCTGGTTTACTTGGTGTGCTGTTGTGGCAAAGGAGGCTGATGATATCATGGGCTACATTAGGAGGAGTGTTGCCAGCATGGGTGCTGATCCTCGTCCTCAGCACTGGTGAGGCCACACCTGGAGTACTGTGTCCAGTTTTGGGCTCCCCAGTACAAGAGAGGTGTGGAGCTACTGGAGCAAAAGGCCAGTAAGATAATGAAGGGACTGGAGCATCTCTGATATGAGGAAAGGCTGAGAAATATTTTACAAATATCTGAAGGGAAAGTATAAAGAAGACGGAGCCAGACTTTTTTCAGTTTTTCTAGTGACAGAACTAGAGGCATTGTGCACAGTTGGAAACACAGGGAGTTCTGTCTGCACATATGGAAGCAATTTTGACTGTGAGGATTACCGGGTTCTGGCACAGTTTGTCCAGAGAGGTAGTGGAATCTCCATCCTTGAAGATCTTAAAGAACTGCCTAGGCAAGGTCCTGGGCAACCAGTTTTAGGTGACTCTGCTTGAGCAGGACTGGGCAAGGTGATGTCCAGAGGTGTCTTCCAATGTCAACCATTCTGTGATTCTGTAATGACTAAAAATTAATGATCCAGTGCTGAAAGATGGTGCTTCATCACTTGAGCCACTTTTGTCTTGCAACAGAGAAAACGTCTTTATGTTTATGACAATGATGCTGAAAAAAATCAAGGGATGATACTCTCTTGGAGAAGCAATCACTAGGGTTCTTATATGCTACATGGCCTATGGAAGTAGCATGTTGCAGTGGTCATTGGGATGCAATTCTGGTTTTGCTTCTTATGTTGCTTCTTGTTTTTACTAGACTGAGATCTGCAATAGATGTTACATCTTGTAATTCAGGGAATATGAGATTTGTCAGTGTGAGTTCTTCACAGCTTCTGTTAGCACAGTAGAAATGTTCACTGTATGTAGTTATGCAAAATATTAATTTTTATGATACACATTAGAGTTTGTGTATTCCTTGTAGTCTTTAGTTGTTAGCTATTGCAGATTATTTTACAAGTGTTTTTACTGAGTCTTTGTAAAATTTTTATAATCTTCCCATCTTTTCAGTACAGAAATTCTGCATAAATATTAAATAGTTCCATGATGGAAGGAAGGAAGAGGATGAGAAGATAGTGTCAGCTTACATAGAAAAAGTGGTGGTTGTATCTCACTGTAGTTAATATCACTGTAGTTAATGTGCTCTAAATATTTGTCAGAATCTCAACTGTGGTTTATGGAACTTCTCATGATGATATTTGCTTGAGGTTTTTCTTCTTCTCCACCCCTTCATTTAACTTTTCCTCCAAAATAGGAGATTCTGGTGTCTGGGGCTTGAAAAAGAATTTTGCTTTGTTGGAGCTCTTGGAACGGTTGCAGAATGGACCTGCTGGGCAGTGTGGGACATCAGAAGAAGCCATTGGTCTGTCTGGAGAGGTACTGAGCTTTAAAAGAGGCAAAAAATTTGTTACATTTTCCTAAAGGTATCTCTAGGTAGAAAAAAAAAATATTATTTTTTTGCCAAATGTAATTTCACTAGTAAAGCTGATGCTTTCTTTCAGTATCTAGTATAATTGCTTCATAATTAAATGCTAATCTGTACTGCCTAAAGCGTAAAATAAAAAGGTGTTGCCAAGCATGAATACCTTTTTCCCTGTTTTAGACTCCTAACATTTTGTTATGGTTTGAGAAAATCCATAACAATCTAGTCTCATTTAGACAATTATTCTATCACCTGATGACCCCTCCCCACCCGGAAAGGGGAATCGGGGAACACAAAGAAACACAAGGGTTGAAATATAAATAGATTTAAGAGACTTAAGACTAAATAATTAACAATAATACTAAAGAACCAGTATTAATCCCGATACTGATATAAGATATACAAGAATTATACTCAGCCAGTTATATCAGTAGGAAGCTGTGCACTCCCAGCAGTGGACAGCAAATGGTGGACACTGCGAGCTCAATGGCCTCAGGAAGAAGGGAAGGCCTCAGGGCTCCAGCACTGAGCAAAGAGTTGTCTGGGCCGCCGCTATCAAGGGAGAGAGAGCTACGCAGCAGACTTTTCTAATTTATATTGAATGTGACGTTCATGGTATGAAGTAATCCTGTTGGCCAGCCTGGGTCAAATGCCCAGGCCTTGCTCCTCCCACAGAGCCTGGCTGGCTATAAAGTAAATATTTTCACAAATTCAGACACTAGAGTCTTCTAAAAGTGCAGTTTTCCCCAGTATTAGAAGAAAAGTTAGTCCTGTGTCTCTCAACCCAGGACACATTTTCAGAAAAGTTTATTAATTTGGATACTTTAGTTACAGTGATTAAGGACGGTTTTCTAAAAGTTCTCAGAAACTCTTCCTAAAGACTTAAACTCTTCTTCCCTAGCAGTTGCCTTTTATAGTAATTTGATATCACTATATCATGTGATAGTACTTCATTATCAAAACTAGTTGCTATAATCATTTCAGTATTAACAACTGGTTTGCAAAAAGTATCATGCATTCTAAGAATAAATAACTGTCCTAAGCACCTATTTTTCCATTGGTGTTTTGTCTGTCTGTAACTTTGTAATTCTTTGTTCTGTAATGACTGATTCAGAGGAGATGACTGGAGCCTCAATTATTCTAGCCTTCAAACTTTTAAAACTTCCATTGAAGTTTGGATTTATAAAATCACTGTACACCTCTAGAATTGGCATTGGCTGTAAAAGAAACTGACTTTTATTTTGTTAAAAATGTATTGGGATCATAAAATCAAGTTTTCAAAGTAGTCCAAATATTTATTGGTGTGTAACTTTTAAGGAGAGTCTGTTTTCAGGCTTATATTGGTGGCAGGTCTGCTGATTTTCCTCGGTTATTGGGATTAAATGTTAATAACTTAAGTTTTGTCTTTTGTTGTTGTTGTTAGAGTATCATCCGTTGTGATGAAGATGAGGCCCACGTTGCATCTGTATATTGCACTGTCTGTGCCACTCACCTGTGCGCAGACTGTTCCCAGCTTACTCATTCTACAAAGACACTAGCAAAACACAGGCGTGTACCTCTTGCTGATAAGCCTCATGAGAAGACCATGTGCTCCCAACACCAAGTACACGCCATTGAGTTTGTTTGTTTAGAAGAGGGTTGTCAGGCGAGTCCTCTTATGTGTTGTGTCTGCAAAGAATACGGGAAGCATCAAGGTCATAAGGTACTGCTAATAATCTGTTTCTAGTCATGCTGTGGGGTGGATTGCATAATTATTTATCCAATTAAAGTACAAAAGATTATCAAGAAAGGAGGGTAGATTCTTGATATATTTTGATATGAAGTAACTTCATACTGTTCTTTTGTTTTCCCTTCATTGTGGGTAACCGACATGGTAAAATTACAAGAAAAATATCATTATTTCTAAGATCACAATAAGTTTTATATATATATATTAAGAATGACAGTCCCTTTATCTAATGATTTGCTGAGCTTCTCACAGCATTGAGTCACTAGTTCTGAAAGTTGTTTTCATCATGCAAACAGTAGGTGCAGTCATGCCTGGGGTGCAGTCCAACCACCCTTCTTTTTTTTTATAAACGATTATGGTAAACAGGCAAATTTGTATATTTACTTGTGTGACTGCTAGATACCTATCTTAGTCCCAGCATAATCTGTAACTCCTGATTGCATTTTAAATTGTAAGATGGTTTTAAATTCTTACTTGCCTTTCCTGTATATATATATATATATACTGAAATAGAAAACATTATTAAGGAAGATATTTATGATTGATCTTTGATATTTTGCTTTTAATTAATAGCATTCTGTCTTGGAACCAGAAGCCAACCAGATTCGTGCATCCATTTTAGACATGGCCCACTGTATAAGAACTTTCACAGAAGAAATCTCAGATTATTCCAGAAAATTAGTTGGAATTGTTCAGCATATAGAAGGAGGAGAACAAATAGTTGAAGATGGAGTTGGAATGGCCCATACTGAACATGTATGCTTTTTTTTTCCCCCTACATGCACAGAATATTTGCTTTTTGTGGTAACGAGGATAAGGAATTTCTTTGAAAATTATACTTGACTTTTAAAAGACAAGACCTTAAATTCTTCACTCTACCAAGTTGGTTTTGAGGCTTAAGCCAGCAGGTAGAGGGAAACTTATAGTCAATTACAGTGTTTTTAGGCTACATGAAAATAGGAGGCAGTATGGAAAGCTCCATAACTGCTAGTACAGTACTGAAGTACTGTGACACATTGCATCTGTTCTCAGGTGCTACTGAAGTGCTGTATATATGCTATTGAGGGTTTTTTCCCTGGTCATGTTTAGTAAGGTGTGTAAACACACAAATAACCTATTTGATTATTGGAGTAACTTCTTGGATGGTTTTGGTTTTAGGGCTGATAAGACTCTCTGTATAACTGGGACTTGAACTGTGATGTAGCCAAGCAGGTGAACATAAATTAGGTACTGGATTAAAATGAAAAAATGTACTTCTGGAATCAACTGCTGTCATTAATCCTCTGGATCTCCTGACTGCAACACTGTAGGTACCAGGGACTGCAGAGAACGCTCGCTCATGTGTCCGAGCCTATTTTTCTGATCTTCATGAAACCCTTTGTCGTCAGGAGGAAATGGCTCTTAGTGTTGTTGATGCTCACGTGAGAGAGAAGTTGATTTGGCTTAGGCAACAGCAAGAAGACATGACCATCCTCTTGTCACAGGTTTCAACAGCTTGCCTTCATTGTGAAAAGACTTTACAACAGGTAGGTTGACAAGTGAGCTGTAACATACGGCAAGATCGGTGGAGCTGCAAATTAACTTTAGGCTACAGACAAAAAGGTTAGATGGTAGTCTGCATTTTTATTTCCTTTACAATGTTAAAACAACAATGATATGATTGAAGTATTCATTACAAGGGAACGTTAGGCAAGAATAATCAGTACAGAAGCATTAAGTCCTCCAGTTGCTGGAAATCCTGTGGCATGATTCTCTTGTCTGGAGTAATTTCTGATTATATGTGAGGTTAGTGGGAAGGAGAGAAACTGGAAGGATTATTACTTATTGGAAGGATTTTACAGTTGCAATTACCCCTATAGGTGTTTAAAGATAGTGGTCATTTGAGGATGGTAGGAAAAAAGGTTTTATGACTAAATAACTTTCGGTAGCACTTGTAATAATATTAAATATGTGAAGAAAGTGGCTATATGAGAGTATTGGCGGTCCATTATTCACTTAATTTAGTGATAGCATATGTAGCGAACAGTAAGCTCAGTGTGAGAAATTATTCCATTACTGTTATTTGTATTTTTTTTTGAGTTTGTTTAGAGCTAGTGTCAGATTGCTTATTCAGATGTACTTGTGAACTGTGCAAATGTTCCCACCATTAATAAGTGGATATTAATCTTTTTGTGTTGTATGTTGCTTTGTGCTGCAAAGCTGCTGCTCTATTCCAGCTGCTGGAATGATATAAGTGTTCATTTTATATAAAATTACTGTCTCTTATAATTTATTTTCGTATTCATACAGGACTAAGAGAGGTCAAATAAAAAAGTTTTTTAAAACTGCAGAACTATTTAGTATCTATTAGTATTAAGGAAGAATGACAGGATCTTCACGTTTGTATTACAATTTTAAATAAATCTATTTTGTAAATGTGAGTTTCTTTAACTAGGGTTAAAGAAAATTTAAAGCATATTTAAAGCATTTAAAATGCTTAATTTCCAGCCATCATATTTGCATTGTGTTTGGTTATTTTAAATAAGTTACTAAAACAAAAGCATGCTTTTGTTTTCTTTGTCTATTTAGGATGACTGCAGAGTGGTGTTGGCGAAACAGGAAATCACAAGATTGCTAGAGACATTACAGAAACAGCAGCAGCAGTTTACAGAACTTGCAGATCACGTACAGCTGGATGCTAGCATACCTGTCACTTTTACAAAGGTATTCTTAATCTCATCGAAGTACAGCTATCCGCTTTATGAAGTCCCAAATGTAACTTAAAAGAAAGCAGGAACAATATATGTTCATTGTGATGCAGTATTTGTTGCAGCAAATTTAAGACAGTTCAGTATCAGAGCCACTGTGTCTTACCATGTGATGAGTGCCATCTGGTATTTGAGCAACAAAACCACTGTGCTGTTATAGTAAGTGTGAGAAACATTTGTTTGACATTGACTACATCAGTAGCTTTGCTTGAAAATTAGCTGCTTTCTTTTAGATATGTAAGATCATATTTGTAAATTCTAGAAACACCTTTCTTTAGAAACATCCCTTATTTGCTGTTCATTCAAATCAGATCAGGAATCTAACCATGGTTTTTCCATGTATTTTTGGCTTTTTCAAGAGGACAGCATAACTTCTGCAAAATGTTTATCATTTTATTTCCTGAAAATTGCACATCTATTTTTAAATGCAATAATACTATTATAACTTAGAGTTTATAGTATTAAAAGTAATGTATTTATTTCAATTCATTAAATGATAATTTTTCTTACAGTTGCTTTGTATTCACTGATAGTTTAGACACAGTTCATCTTCTAAGTAGGTTTTTTTAATTGCTCTAATATCATTTCAATACCGCTTATTCTTTGAAAGGGATGAAATTACTTGTAGTTTGATAATGGTGATATTTTTCACATAGGAGAGCAAATAAGTTTGAAACTCTAAAGAACAAGAAGTACTTTGATTTATGGGGGTTTTTGGTTCTGAATGGGTAAAAGAGGAATAGGATCTATTGTTGCTGAGGTGAAACTGAGGATTTAACTGTTGCTGTTGAACATTTTACTATAAGGAAATGGATGCTTCTGTGGGGATTCTGGCCTAGTCCTTGTTGATGTCCAAGTAATTCGTTTTGTAAATTCAGTATAGTTGAATTTCCTTGTAAGAACTGCTTTGTCAGATCAATAAATGCAACGTTTTCACTTCTGCCCCTGAGAGTGGGCCCTGAGAGGGTGGCCAGGTTGGCTCACTGTCAGCAAGCTCTGGCCGTAGGTAGCGTGCTGCCTCCAGCAAGAAATCTATAAAATTAGCAGCTCTATCCTGAGCTGCCTCTTTTCCTTCCTCCTTCTTTTCAGGCACAGAGAAGAACTTGGGAGATTAGTCTCCAGAAATTTTAGACAAAATCAGAACTGAGGCTTGAGTGTGAAAAGGGTGCTGAGGGATGGCATTTTTTAGACTCTTCAGTGCCTTTTGCATACTTTTGTGTTCTTTCTTTTTGCTTGTACCTTTCTTGCTGACATGCTTGTCAAGAATCCGCCCACAGGTTTTCCCTTTCCAGGAGATAACTCTTTTTGATAGCATGCTGTGTTGCAATGTTGTCACTGAATTTAGCAACTTCAGCTTGGAGTTGAAAATTCTAGATCTTAGGGGAAATTTGTTGAAAAGCAAGTAAGTCTCAATGTTTTATTCTCCAGATCTTAAATGTTCAGTTATTCCTTTGGTTTTGGAGCATCTGCCTTGTACAGTGTCAAGGCTGTAGCACTGAAAGTACTCAGCTTGTACAAGTTTATTTCACAGATTCAAATAAAGTCATTTTTTCACAACAAATATTTAGCCTGTGGAGTTCTATGCCAAGGATCTTCTGGGCCCTAAATGTCTCTGGTTTCAAGAAGCAAACAGACAGATTTATAGATGAATAACATATCAAGATCTGTTAGTTGCAGAAACCACGCTGTTTGCTCACTAAGCTGACACAGGGAGGGTATTTAGAGGAGTTATCACTATGTGCTTTCCTTGTTCCTTACTTTCACACGTATCTATCTTTACCTAGTTTCAGACAACATGCTAGATTAGATGGACCTTTGATCTGACTCTTACACTTAAAATTGTGATGTTGCTGACTTTTGCGTTGTGGTACTTGCAAAAATTTTTTAATTATTTTTTTTTTTTATAAAGCAGTTTCTCTAGAAAGGTGTTTTTACTCTTTGAAGATTACAATAGCATAAAGTCATTTAATTAATCTCTATTGATTATTCTGGCAGTATGCTACTTCATCTGTGACAGAGGGGAAAATGGAGTTGTATGTCATGATGACATATATCCAGCTATTTAATGAACGTACGTGTGTGTGTATACATACACATCTCAAGTCACATCATGTAGATTATACATCTGGTCATGCTGGTGCATGCTGGTCTTGTACCAGGAGTGATTGTAGCATTTTTCCGCTCAATAAATAGCATTTGTAATGCAAGAAGAAACAAAAAGCTGTGTGCGGTTTTGTGTATTACTTGCCCAGCACAGTGCTGTCTGGATTTTGCAGGAAAGCAAATGTATGGCCACATAGTTCTGATGATTGAAACTCTGCTATTTCATCAAGGTACCATTTCTAAGTACTTCAAAATATGTTTCAGGGATACATAGCAATCTTACCCTATGTTGTTTATTTTACAATTTATGATTTGCTGGTTTATGTTAGTAATACCACTTGATCACATTGTTAGCATCAGCTTACTCAACACTCATGGTAGCTTGATCTAAACTACAAATAGGAAGGTGATTCTTTTTTCTTGCCTCCAAGCAAGACTTGGGGTTTCTTTTGTTTGTTTTTCTTCACTATTTCAGATTACTGCTTAATGCTAATAATGTTGCTGTTGCAAGGTGGTAAAGGATTAGAAGTGTTTTGAGGTGAATAGGCGTAGCTACAGAGCCTCCAGCAAGGAAATAATTCTGTAGGTGGGGGCATTAATAATGTGACAAAACATAGTGTAAAAACTACAAAACCAATAGAAACTTCTGTGGTCAGAGAACTCCCAACTAATTGCTATGAACAATCCATCTTGCAGTTTGAGCTAAAAATTATGAAATATTTTGAAATTTTATCAAGTACAGACATACTAGCAGGAGATTAGCCGTTTTTCTAAAAGGCTTGTGGTAACTCAGGCAGAAGTTACAGGTTCACTACAGGGATTATTGGATATTTTGGTTTGTATTATTGCTGGAGGTGATTTGTGATTGTGTCTTGTATTTTAGAGTCCAGCCATTTAATCACTTTACAAATGGTGACAAGATAAATATCGTAAACATAAAGGTTTTCTAATTTGAATTTCCTAAAGTTGCTCTTGTTTTGTGTATGCTGTTTCTTCCAGGACAACAGGGTACATATTGGACCAAAAATGGAAATTCGTGTTGTCACTCTAGGTTTGGATGGAGCTGGCAAAACAACTATATTGTTTAAGTTAAAGCAAGATGAGTTCATGCAGCCAATTCCAACAATAGGTTAGTGCCAGCAATTTATATGTGGGGTTTTTTTCTGAATGTTTGACTTATCTGTAGAATTTGATCATTTTATATTCATACAGAACAAGACTATACAACTTTAATATTTTTATTCTAGGTTTTAATGTTGAAACAGTAGAATACAAGAATTTGAAGTTTACTATTTGGGATGTAGGAGGGAAGCACAAATTGAGGCCCTTGTGGAAACATTATTATCTCAATACACAAGGTGAGACTAGTACAACTTTTAAACTGTATTTTGTCCTCTAGCTTGTATTTCAGAGCCAAAAGATTATTAATAGAAATAATTTATAACTGTAAAAATTGTTCATGCAACGCAAAGTCCAGCTGCTAGATTCATGAGCTAAGAAATTTTAATCCAGTTGGTCATGGTGTCTGCTGCATGATAAAGGTGCATTCTCCATAAATCCATCAGACAGCTCATGGAGCCAAACAAAATTAGAATCTCAGTTAAACTGGTTCTAGCTGACAACAGACAAGGTGCAGTGTTCCAAAGTTCACATAGTGAGAAGTAGTACTTGCCAGGTATGAAATTTAAATAGCACTTGAAATGAAAATAATCAGCCTTCAGGAGCCTTTAGTTGGCCACTTAAAACATTCCACAAAGTTCTGTGACTTCTGACTTGGTATTGCAGTGTTATATCTGGTCATAGACTAGATTACTGATTCTGAAAACGTTGACCTAATTGGTGCTGACTTAGAAATTGATGCTATCCTTCTGTAAAACCTCCACAGTTATTTTCCAATTTAGAAGGGGGTTCCTCTTCATTAATTCCAAATTATCTGAAATACTTAGGAATGACAAACATCAGTTTATGTGCTCTTCTTTGTGCATTATTTCAGTCTTCATTACAAACTTCAACATTTTAAATTGTTCGTCTTTTCAAACTTTTAAAAATCATATTTCGAGATTTCTGTTATCCTCTTAAATCTTACCAAGTAAACACCAGTAGCATGGAATCATACCAGCCTTGAAGAATTGTATGTTGGAGAGAAAGTCTAAGCAGTTAACCCGGTGCATACCTGCAGTAAGTTTTGTTTAGTTTTGGTTTCATTGCAAAAACCACGAGTTTAAATTCTGTCCTCTAGCTCTGCCTCCCTGACTCTGCAGTGTTCCTGGCATCTTGGTTACGCTCTGTGGTGGATAGTAAAATCTGCTCCTGCTGTGTTGGGTCCATGGCAATCTTCTCTGGATTGTGTAGGCTGTAGCTGAAGGAAGCTGTGCCGATTTGGCTGAACTTGTAGGTTTTACAGCCAGTTAAGGGTAACTGGAACAGTCGCATGGGAGTTGATTGAGTATAAATGGATCAAGAAATGGTTTAAACTGAGATACTCAATCCACACATAGTAAATCTGGTTTTAGACCTAAGTAGTTAAAATGTCGCAGCCTTTATATTAGACTAGGCAAAAAAATTCAGGCTTTTTTCTGTGGTTTAGGATGAATTGTAGATTTTTGTCAAAGGTGTAGAGGTATGTAGGGCATTTCTCACTCCTCCTGGATTTGAAATTGAAGTTGCGCGTTGCTGAGAAACCTCACATAGCGGACTGCTAGAAAGAAAGAATTATGTCAGCTGAAAGGTAATTTTACAGAGTTTATATTACATTATGTGTAAAACATTTCTCTCTTTCTTTCACAGCGGTGGTGTTTGTTGTTGATAGCAGTCACAGAGACAGGGTCAGTGAAGCACACAGTGAACTTGCAAAATTATTAACAGAGAAGGAATTGCGGGATGCCTTGCTCTTAATCTTTGCTAATAAACAGGTATGTGTAATTTTTTTCACTCTGTTACTCTTTTCCTCAGTTTTGTATCAAATTCCAACTTTCTGAACCCTCTGGGTAGGGAATGGTAATGTAGAAAGGATAAAATGTACATGTTTGCCTCACGTTTAATGCTGGTAGAATAAGTGGGGCTAGAGTGCTTAGTAGATTCAACAACCAGTTGTTGTGTTATGGTAACAAGGAGTAAATGTGTAACTGTTTTATTTGACTTTTGTGTTTGGGAAGATTTTACATGATCTGTAGCTTCAGTCTAAGCTATCAGTTAAAAATAAAGTGCTTCAAGTGTAATACAGAAGAATAATTGAGTCTTTGTATCTGGTTCTGTTGCAGGATGTAGCAGGTGCGCTTTCAGTGGAAGAAATCACAGAACTGCTGAGTCTACACAAACTCTGCTGTGGCCGTAGCTGGTATATTCAGGGTTGTGATGCCCGAAGTGGTACAGGACTTTATGAAGGATTGGACTGGCTTTCGAGGCAGTTAGTGGCTGCTGGTGTCCTGGATGTGGCTTAATTTTACAGCAGCTGCAATTTTAGGGTGTAGTTTACTGTTGTGTTTTGTTTGCACGATTAGGATGTTGTAGCCAGGTCTGCTGTCTGAAGAGGGGATTTTATTTAACTTGGTCGTTACAGAAAAATATAAGCCTTTATCCTAGATTGGATAATTGGTTCAGTAAACTTGTGCAGTTAATAGTGGTTTTGAAATTTGATATATTTACAAGTAATGGGATGGGCTAGTTACAAGGGTGCCTTGAAATTCTTTTCGGTGAAATTAAATTGTTACAATTTAAAATTCTTCCCTGATAAAAAAAAAATTGCATTGGAATTCATCTGATTATTTTAACAAGGTTACAGTACTTCATTGGTGTCAGAAGAAGTTTGAGTTGTTTAGAAATACTTCCCCAGGAAAATATTCCAAAATCCATCTCAAGTTATTAGAATAGCCAGCTCTGTCTATTAGTCAGAAAGAAATGGTGCTACTCTTTAATATCTAAGGAATACATTCATTTAAAGGTGGCATTGAAAATTACATGCAAATACACCACAAAAAGAAAATGTTTTCCCCATTATTTGTTAGATTTCCTGTTGGTTACCAGAAGGCAATGTAACTGGGCAAAGAAAACTGAGAATGGGGAACCAGTGTTGCAGGGCTAAGAATCGGTGGCATTATTTAGCTAGTCATTTTCTAGCTGGGGGGAAGGGTTAGTTGTTGGGATTTTTTTTTGTTAATTGCACACATGCTAAATTATTTATGGACAGACTACAGTGATATTGAGGTGAAAGTGTTTTGTGTGTGCTTGGGGACATAATCTGCCTTTAGAAATTAAGCTTACTCCTCAAGAAGTCAACGAAGGTCAAAAAGAAAAATGACCATACTTAAAGAAGTAGTGCAGTGTAATGTCAATCCAGCTGTGTACTTCATGTAGAAGTCATGCTTCCAGATTAAGGTAGTGGCCTTAAAATATTAAATAACACAATGTAAAAGCAGTGTACACTAATTATAACTCTTACTTAGAAGAGCAGATGGTAAAATGTGATATAAACCTTCCATAATTAGATCTTCAGTTCTCACTGCACCTTCTACATGGAACTGTCACCAATGCCTCTATTTTCGAAGATTACTCATGCACAAACCCATGAAATATGGGTGTAGTGCTGTTTAAATTTAGAGAAGGTTGCAACGACTTAGTGATGTCTCTTTTTCTGCTGCACATGCAACTCTGCTAACAATTTTACCTGTCTGATACGCGCACCAGAATCTTCTGGCCTCCTCTTTAGGTGCACACTATTGCCAGTTGAAGAAGCCATGCCATGGACCTCTTCCTGTTGGTAGAGGAGTTACAAAGGGCACGGACAATAGATCAAAACTGCATATCGTCACTTTTCTTACTGGAGTACGGGTGAATAGGAGGAACCAGAGAGTGGATGTGAGCATTTGTTTCACAGATGGGTAGGTATTTTTGCCACGCTGAAAAGTGTCTTTACCTGTGAGAATTCTGAACCTCACCTGGCAAAGAACATGTATCCCCTTATCTGTGGCTATGGCTTTTATTGAAATATTATTGATTTTATGTTGTTTTCCCACTACATTCCTTAGGTAAAGCCAAGAATGTATAAACAAATAATTTAGTACATTTGCACTTTTCTTCAAGAGGAAGCAGTTAAGGTAACTACTGCCTCGTAATGACACTTACTTGTAGTTTTCTCTTGTTACTTAAATTTCATGTAAATGGTGTTAAATGCAGCCTCAGTTTCAGCAAGTCTAATGACTTGAACAGTAGCTGAAAGAACACTAAGCTTTAAAGTAGTGAAATGTTTGTGAAATAGGCTTCAATGCCTACCTGTGTACATAGGTACTGAGAAAGGGGTATTTAGTCTTTCTTCAGACAACCTGATAGATTTGGAAACAGTTTACAGCGGAGTGAAGGATGCTTTCTTGCACCTACTGACTAAAAATCATTCGTCCTTCCCAGCCTGTAACTTCTTGTGCGCTGGACAGTTGGCTGCCTGACCTGAGCATCTGCTCAGCCTGTACTGCAGAGCAGTCCTAGGCCTAGTTGAGGCTGACTGTCCCTTCATAGCTCTCTTTAAAATTTGAACAAGTTCTGCTAAGCATGGTAGATACCTTTTCCTGGAATATTTTCAACAGAGAAGACATGTATTCTTTAGAAAAATCCCGCTTCTGCAATATTATTTTAGCTGGCTTATGCTTCAGTTATACGTGCCTCTCAGCATAGTTCTGCTTTAAAATGTTCAAGGTGACCAGTTTGGATTTTTTGTAACATTACATTTGAGGGCAGAGGAAAAAGTCTCATTCGTGCATATTTTTGAGTACAAAGGATTGCTTGTGACACATGGAATGCTACCATAAAAGTGTTTTTAAATGGAATTTATTTAAGATGACTTGAAGTAACTGTGAAAGTGTTGCATTTGTCTGTGAACTCTTCAGTGTAAACAGGTACACTAAGAGGTTTATTTGTATTATACATTAATACTACGTATAAACTGCTACCGTTATAAATCTAAGCTCGTTTTACTGAACTTTAGGTTTTAGTGTGCTGACTTATGCAATATGTAATTGGAGTATTTTCTCAACTAGAACTCACTAAAGCATTACTAACTATGGGGATTATTTGAAAAGACCGAGTAACTTTTCACAGGATTTTGACTTACTTGTGAAACGGAGTAAATACAACATCCAGTGACTGTGTTGTGGCTTTCTTTAAAGAATCTCAGCTCAAAAATAGTACGTCTAGGCTAACTGAAAAATAATGTTTCATCACTTGATATGGTCTTACTCTATGCTACCTTCAAATTTATTGTGGACTATGTGGTACAAGAGGGTTTTATTCTGAAATAATCCTTATTCTTAACTGTTGGAGTAGGTGTGGATGTTATGTAAAGATTTCTTGAAAGAAAGGTCTCTTTTAGTGGAAACCGTTAATGAGCTGCTGCAGTTTGAGTTGCCCAGAAAATGAATTCTTTTCAATAAAAGTATCTGAAACTTTGAGAATTGATTTTAATAAACTTGCCTTTTTTTTCTTTTTTTTTTTTGTTAATGTCATCTCAGAATAGAGGTGTGCTACCTTTAACTTACTGTAGAATTTTTCTTTTTGATCCTTGAAGGTATCCCTTTATCTCACCGAAGATAAGCTTCCTGGTAGTAGCAGCTTTTGGGGGACTGAATTGGATTAGCATGCATCACACCTCATTTCATGAACGAAGCTGCCAGAACTGTAAACTCCTGAGTCTTGTATGAGTGCAGTGGTGTTAGGTGAACATAAACACCCACAGTTAGTTTTACTGTATTTAGAGTAGACTCAATTATCCAACATAGTAACAGGACCATATGTAGCCACAGATTCATATCAACTTAAGAAGTCTGAGCTTTCATTGAGGACTCTGTCCAAAACACCTGGTGTAAGCTTACATTCCCATCATTTATTTTAAACTAAGTATGGCAGTTAGAAGTAGTAATGCTTGTAGGACCTTGGGTAAAAAGCTGGAAACACACTCCCTAGGCTAAAATAATGAGAAAGCAAACATAGAAAGAAAAAAACATTATTGGCAATGCCAAACATGTTGCACAGGACTTTGTATGCTGCCATTCCAAGAGTTGATCATTGCTCTTGGACACAGAAGACACCTACACAGCCATTTTTAAAGGATAGAGGTAGATTACACGTCTTGTAATAGAAAACAGTATCATAACAATGTAATTTTTGATGCATGTATCTATGATGGAATAGTTCGCTCAGCTTTGCTTTTCCTCTGTCAAGGACTTCAATACTGTGAAAAGAATTAACTAGATATGAAAGAAGCAAATAAACATGAAAAAGTTACGAACTATAAACACTATCATGAGACATGGTGTGGGTTTTTATCTTCTGTTTTGCATAGAAGAGATGCAAGAAAAACAGTAGACTTTTTAAGAAACATGCAGATGATTTTACTTTAAAATACAAAGTTACCAGAAATACAGACTTAGGGCACTTTAGGTACATAAAAATAGGAAAACTGGTGATTGCTCTGTCTAGGAATTGCCAACAGTGTTTCTGTTTCAAGGTCCCTTTTTGGGTTCCACCATGCCAAGGTTTTTCTGCGTAAGCTGAAACCTTCAACTCCCTGCTTACTTCACTGTGATATTAATGATGCTGATATCTTCATAGGGTTTGTCGGTTTTGGGATTGACTTTTACATTTGAGATTCTTTGAACGACTTCCATTCCTTTAGTCACCCGTCCAAACACACTGTGCTTGTTGTCTAGCCACGGCTGTTTGAGGGCAGGAGAAAGAAAAAGCATATTAAAGTAGAAAGCAGCATGTAGAAGAAAGTAAAACAGAAAGCAAACTGGAAAGAGACGGAATAAGTGAACATGAATACATTTTATTATGTTCAGACCATGAAACTCGTGTGGCTGACAGGTATTCATATGCATTTAAACTCATCACTTTTCCAGTTGTTTTCTAAAGTACTACAGAGATCAAGTTCTAGCAATGCAGTAGCATTTCATAGTTTATTTTAAAGTGTATTCTGTTCACAGAAATGCTGTTTCAGTCTATTTGATGGTATTTTCACAGCTGAATTCTAAGTGCCAGTCCAGAATATGACTTAATTCAAAGTCACATTAATACAGTATGCCCAATTAGCAATCTGAATATAGGGACTGATATAACTTTGTAAGCTTCAAAATTATGGTAGATGGGTGCTTTCAAAAAAAAAAAAAAATATGTGATTTTGAAGAAAGAACTAAATGAATGTAGTTTCCGTGTTACATTGTATCTGTTAGACACATATACCAAAATTTCTTTTTTTGGCTCTGAAATTGTACACAGATCAAAGGAAATCTTCAAACCTGAATACTGGCTTCCTTGTGTAGCTATAATTAGGCAATATTAAGGAGTCATCCTAGTACCATATCAAAAAACTTCAAACATTTTAAGCAATAGCTAGATTTCCATCAAGTTTAAACCAGTATACTAATAAAAAATACTCCAGTAATAAACAATTGCAAACATGTCTGATTTACTAGATACCGCCTGGAGAAGAGGAGGCTCCGGGGAGACTTTATAGCAGCCTTCCAGTACCCAAAGGGGGCCTACAGGAGAGATGGGGAGGGACTCTTTATCAGGGAATGCAGCAACAGGATGAAGGGTAATGGTTTTGAACTGAAAGAGGGGAGATTTAGATTAGATATTAGGAAGAAATTCCTTACTGTGAGGGCGGTGAGACACTGGCACAGGTTGCCCACAGAAGCTGTGGATGCCCCATCCCTGGAAATGTTCAAGACCAGACTGGATGGGGCTTTGAGCAACCTGGTCTAGTGGGAGGTGTCCCTGCCCATGGCAGAGGGGCTGGAACTCAATGATCTTTAAGGTCCCTTCCAACCTGAACCATTCTATGATTCTTACTCCAATTAAAGGCAAAAGGCATCTTGATCATAACTTACAAAAATACTTCTCTATTTCTTCAAGGACTGTTTCAGTGAAGCTTACACAGTATACATTGTGTGCAGCACTTGTTTGCATAATAACAAGAGGGGATTATTTAGATAGAATTGTGTTCCTTTTTCCATCAGAAAAATTACATATTTTTACTACGTAGTTAGCATCTCAGGCCTTAAATTGAGCTTTATTACTTACGGTTGGCACTACTGTTATAAAAAACTGGGATCCATTGGTATTTGGTCCTGCATTAGCCATGCTGAGCGTGTAGGGTCTGTCATGTCGTAAAGTTGAATGAAACTCATCTTCAAATTCTCCTCCCCAAATACTTTCACCTCCCATTCCTGTACCAGTTGGGTCACCAGTCTGAATCATGAAACCCTGCATAGAAATTAAGTATTTTATTATCACATAAAATAAACAAACAAAAATGTTTTATGCCAGGTGACACTTTTTTCAAACTTACTTCAAATCTTTCAACAAAATATAAGTGTTAAAATGCTGTGGATAAGGGACAAAGCATTCTTTAAGTGACATTCAAGTACTTGTGAAAAAGCAAGCTTACTCACTGTTTCTCCTAGTGAAAACAAGAAACCTGACTATCTGTACCCTCTGCAAACACTTAGGCTGTATCAGCCTGATTCTGATGCAACAGAAGTAAGAAGCCTTAAAACATAAAACAAAGTCTTAATTCAAGCAGGACTGCTGAATTAATCTTTGTCCTAATTTTCAGATTTCTTCCACCTTGTCAGTTGCAGAACAATTATTAAACAACTTCAGTTAGTGATAAAGCTGTTTAGAACCTCAGAGTTGTTCAGACTTTACAGAGAAGTCTGAAGCCATTCCAGAAATCTTCTGTGCAAAATGGAAAGGAAACCGTTAACAGAGAGGACTGACCTCAAAGGTCAGGTTGGCCTAAACCAACAAAAACTTAGCATTTTACAAATTACCTTGATGATACGGTGAAATATGTGTCCATTGTAATAACCATTTCTGCTGTGCACACAGAAGTTTTCCACTGTTTTGGGGCACCTAAAATTGTGTAACAGAAAATACAGGCTACAGTAAGTATTTAATTGTATGGTGGCAAAGCCATCAAGGTTTCAGCTGAGAAAGATCCTGTTGTACTGAGCAGCATTTCAGCACACTGTAGAAAGGGCTTTTATCAAATAAGGAGAAAAAAAATCCCCACCTCATGAGACCCAGAGCTGCAAGAAAAAAAACTCTGAGTATGAGGTTGCATGATTACACAGGAAGGCAGCAGCACTGTAGATACCACAGGGATATTTTAGTTACTGCTGAGCAGTGCTCACACACTCTGCTCCTCACAACTCCCAGCCGGTGAGCAGGCTGTGAGCGCACAAGAATTTGGGAGGAGACACAGCCGGGACAGCTGACCCCAACTGACCACAGGGATATTCCACACCATATGGCATTGTGCCCAGTAATAAAAGCTGGGGGAAGGCGGAGGAAGGGGTCGGGGGGGGAACACATTCAGAGTGATGGTGTTTGCCTTCCCAAGTAACCATTACATGTGGTGAAGCCCTGATTTCCTGGAGATGGCTGAACACCTGCCTGCCCATGGGAAGCAGTGAATGAATTCCTTGTTTTGCTTTGCTTGTGTGTGCAGCTTTTGTTTTACTTACTAAACTGTCTTGATCTCAGTCCAAGGGTTTTCTCACTTTTACCCTTGCAAGTCTCTCCCCCATCCCACTGGGGGGGACATAAGCAAGCTGCTGTGTGGGGCTTCATTGCCAGCTGGGGTTAAACCATGACAGCCAAGAAATAAATCTGTTCTTCAAAGCCTAGTTCAGGGCACCACTGATTAAATGTTCCTTCCCCAGCTTTCTGCTTACATGGTTTATTTACAGAATCAACTAAGGAGTGTATGCTCCACAAGCAGAGAGTTGTTCACTCTCCTACCTCTATAATTCTATTAAGCTATCTATGTAAGGTGTCCAGTGTTGCATACAAGAAATAAAATCTAAAAACCCCAATGTTTTAGTATTATAGAACTTGCAGTCAGCAGAGTCAGTTATCCTTCTCTGAAACTACTCACAAACACTGTTTGGAAGCAGGGAAAAAAAACAACCAACCCACCCCTTTCACCTTTGTGACTTGATTTTTTACCTTTTATTTTTTACCTTATTTTTTACCTTGATTTTTTACCTAATTTGCTACCAGAATGAAAATTCTTTGCAATAGCTCTTCCACTAGTTTTATAAAATGGATTAGTAGCCAAGGTAGATCTACACTGACAGATTTATGCAGTCACACACATTTTCCCAGCAAATGAGAAGATAGCCAAGTTGAATCCATAGCTGTAGAGTTACTTCAGCTGTGACAAGAACATTAGCTTGGGCTTAGTGATATTCTAAACCAAGTCGTGAAACACAGCGATAACAGCATAACTAACGGAACAGACAAGATTATAGTCCCGGTTCCTGCTGGGCGGTACATAGTCATTCACAACTTTATTCCACGAGCATGTGGCCAAAGAGTTAAAGGGCACACAAAGCCACATCCTTTATGCTCTTCTTTAATTTTTTAATTACATTTATCTTAAAGAGATTTTAAATTCGAATCTCGGCTGGGAAGAAACACTAGAACAAGAAATGACAAACCTAACAATAACCAAGCCTAGTAATACTGTATTTAATTTAAAATTGCATACAAAACATTGCAGTGAAGCACCTAGCAATACCATACATGGAAATATAGTGACACACTGGCAAAAGAATTAAAAAAAAGATGTCAGAAATAATGTAGCTTGGCCAGTCACTCACTGGTAAGGGCTGTAGTGTTACTGGAACCTATGTGCTACAATTGGGAACTCCAGAAACTAGGGCCTGGTGCAAGGAGACATCGGTGAAGAGAGAAATAAAAGACTAGCAGTCCTGCAGGGTAGAATTGAGGTTGTGTTGCCTTACTGGCGCTTATGACACAACATAAACTTGTTTTTGGAGAAGCATGGACTATGCTTGAATGGTTTATGTTTCAATGTATAGCAATATATAGATAACATTATATAAAATTTCATAACAAAATCTTTGCATATATTAGCATTACAAAAGAAGAGATGCTGACACAGTAACTTTAGCAATTATCACGCGTAGCATGTTTTTTCAATTACATGCCTGGTTTTGGATATACAGAGTGGTATACGTTTTATGTTGCTCTTGAAGGAGCTGCAATAATATAAAACGTAGTACAATGGCCACATTTGGAAGCTGCAAACCGTACTGTTCCTCTGGCTCACACAGAACTATTGCCAAATCTATTGCTGCTGCCAACATCATCATTCTTTTTCAAGATGGAATCAAACAGCACTGCCTTACAATAATGTGTAGCTTACTCAGAAGAGCATCATGACCTATCCACATCTGCAGTTTAGAGAAAGAACAAAAGTTAATAAAAGAATAACCCCCCCAAACCAATAATTAAATAAAAGCAAAAAAACCAAAAAAAAACCAACCAACAACCAACCAACTGTGCCCCAACTATTATTTAGACCTATTTTTACCCTACTTGTGTTTGTCAGTCATGTTCCTAGCTTGCTGTATTAAGAAACTGTCAGCAAACAAGGAACAAGTAGAAAATGGGGAAGAAAATAACTATTCCTAACTTGAAATGTAAGTCTTGGATACTGCTACCAAAAGGCATAGAAGGAAGGAAAACTGAAATAACAAAAAACTAACAAATACATACTCAACAGGAAAAAGCTTGATATGAATATCTCCCATGCTTGTGTGGATGATGGCGCTGTCTGAAACTCTTTTGGGACCTTCTGCCTGAGTGGCTGCCATGACCTCTTCTTTAGAAGGTTTCTCATTAAATACATCTCTGTCAGAATCTGCACTCTTCGTGTCTTCTGGCTCACGTTTAGTAAACTGAAGAACAAAAGAACAGAAGGTTAACTGTTTGGTTTTCTCTTTTTTTCCTTTATCTTACACACCGCTCTGCACCCAAGACATCAATGTGATTATCCAACTGCTAAACACTCCACTAGATTTGAAATGTAGGGAGAGAATTCATAGACAGTCTATCCTTGCATTTCAGTGTTGTGCACTACCAGCATCTCCACAGTCACAAATTCCAGTACAACTACATGCAAATCCAAGTAACTTTTTATAAACTGTTATCTTTAAACTTCCTCCCCCTTGCAACACAGTACTTGATGCAGTAGTTTAGCATTTAAAAACAGAGTGCAGAATATAAATGTGTTCTGTTATATTCATACAGAACTGTTATATTCAGCACAAACTTTTAGTTTTGCTACGAAGTCAAACTAAATCCGTATTCCAATACTGCATTAATACAAAACTATAGAAAAACAGCAAATTTAACTTATAACAGGAGAAATCTCAGAAATGTAATTTTTACAGTACTTACAGGAAAACAGAGAATAAATATATGAGTACACAAGCATCCACTTAAATGAGTAAAACACTTGCACATCAAATGACAATTGCCAATCGTTCTGCACGCGTATAGTCACATTTTCTCTAACAGTGAGCAATGTCTCCAGGCTTTGTCTGACTTTTACTCCTCACTTGTAAATCATTCAGAGTGATATAATCCTCTATATACTACACACTAACCACACAAAGCTTTAGAAAGTATACTGTCTTGCTCCAACAGAAAACACAATCAAGTTCAAGCACAAGTATCAACGGACAGACTGATCTCTAACCTCTACGGTGATCACAACCCAGATCAACTACTAACTACTCTAGAATTGCTCATCTGTTTGGCTTATTCATTGCATCTCACCTAAAATCTAAATAGTGAACAGGAAGATGACTCCTGTCTTAGTTGCCCATAAGGTACTTAGTGCTACTGAGTCCTGAGACTGCTCTGAATTTAATTATTTTGTATTACATATTTTATATAGCTAATTATTGTTTCTTTGTCAATACAAGATCTGGTCAGGTTTTTAAAATGTTCTTACTTAAGGGTTTGGTTTTTTTCTCAACAAGAACAAAAGCTGTTCTTGGAGAACTGTAATTTAGATAGCCCAAACCATCCAAGTTTATGAAACTGTTTGAGCAATAATGAAAAAATTAAAGCTGTTTTTAGTGAACTTATAGATAGTTCAAACTGAAAATTCTAGAATATACTTGCAATATAAAGAGACTCCTCTGGAAAAGTTGTGTTCGCAAATACTCAAGACAAAAAGCACTGGAAAGGTGCAAGAAAAACAAAAAATAATGCAGATAAAACATCAATACAAGAATAGAGTTATTTAAATAGAAACCACACACACCATGTAAAACCTATTTTTTTTAAAAGCTGTGCAGATTACTGTCGGATCTGCCTGGATGTTCTGGAGAACAGGATTTTCAGATGCCTTCATCTCTATAGTGATTGCAGCACGATGTTTCTTTGCTACTCCTTGGAACAAAGCTAGCTGCATCATTCTGATGTTCTCTTGTTTTCCCAAGATACGAACACACCTGAAGTACAAGATGTAAAAAGGTTAGCTGCTCACAGTCAGAGAAAGTCTCCTTCCTGACTGCAGGACTCAAAGCAAAATTCCAAAATCCTTTCAAAATATTTTTTAACTAGTTGTTTTTATGAGGCTTCTCTATTCAAACTTGCTACATAATTTACTAGGCAGCCTCCTTACATGACAAAATCCCAACTGTGTGATCCACATTTACTTTACGTTATCACATCTAGTTAGCCAGAGATGAATTAATGACACATTTTTGATAGAAATATGTTTGCTGTGTTTTCTCCTCATTTTACTAAGCTTTAAACTGCAACTACTCATTATGAAGCATGGCATTATCTTACCTACAGTCTAATGCAAGGCTCCCAAATAATAACAACAAAAAAAGATTAGAGACCCCCACAGTTCTGTCAAGTTTTAAATATACTACAAATTTGACTGTATATAGACTTTGAAACAAACATGTTTATCTCAATGTGTGTCATTGGAACTTACCTGTTAGTCTCTACATTTATGACCTTAATCCCCAACATTGTTCCATAGAGAACGAAGTGTCCAGTTTCATCAAAAATTATATTAATTAATCTTACTGCATCCACTTTCTCCAGCTCACGCTCAACTGCCATACGTCGGCCAAACTCCATGTCTGGTAGTTGCTGTCTCATCTGCTGAAGTTCAGTAAACATCTACAGAAAAAAAAAAAAAAGAAAAAAAATCACTATTGTACGAACATACTGTGAACTTTTGATCCAGCAAAACACAGATCCACATGCTCAGAAAATAAAGAATTCAAGTGAGACTAGTCCACTTAACTGAAGAACTGAAAAAAATACATTAAAGTGATACCCTATTTTAACGACCCAATAGGCACGTTGCAGTACCGGACTTAAGCAAAGGAAGAAAAGCGTGTAGTGTCTAACAAATTTCTTAGAAGATGACAGATTTAATTAATTATTATGATGTTAGTTGAAATGGGCATTTTCCATAATTTCTTTCTAGTAAAAGGTAATCTAGCAGTATAAACACACATATGAAAACCAACAACTCAGTTTCACTACATAACTAATATAAATCAGTAAGACCTAGTTTTGGAGTAAAGCAATACAAGAGGCAAGGAAGAGAATATGGAAAACCTTTTCTGAAATAAAAATACAGCAAAAAATATAATGTTAGAAGCAGGTAACTTAGGTGTACATGCTGGTAAATAAATTCAAGTAAGTAGAGAAAACATGTCAAAAAAAGAGAAGTAAGACCAAACTCACACTCAGAGATTCATCAAAGACTCTCATGAGCTTCCCCGTCAAAAAACGGAAAATTCTAACTTTTCTGTCAGACCCAAGAGTGGCCATTTTCTTGCCATCAGGTGAAAAACTTATACTGGATGGGTAAGCCTTGCATTTAGCAAATTCGTATAAATCAGTGTCTGTTTTATATTCCCAGTTCACATTCTTGGGAAATTTATATTCGTGCGGAGTACCAGTCCAGTACTCAATCATTCCAGATTTGTCAGAAGACACTACTACTTTGTAGATGGGGTTCAACCGTATCTGAGTAAGAGAGGATGTATGGAGTTTATCAAAAACATGAAGTGGCTGGTTATTTCCTCGTCCATCATAGATGAATATTTTTCCTGTGCTCTTCTCAGACGTTGCAACAGAAGATATGGCATCTCCAGGGCAATATACCCATTCACACTGGCCAGGGTAGTAGCTGCAACAAAAAGTGGAAGGGGAAGAAAAAAGAAGTTTAAAAAAAAAAAAAAAAAAAAAGACTGGTGTTACTTAGGTAAGAATCAAGTTATGCTAGAAACTTGAAATCAAATATCAGAAGCAAATTTTGAACTTTATTAACTAGTCTTGCTAATATTTGTCTTGCTAAAATACAACTGTGTTATAACCAAGCTTTTCCAAGCAGCACAATTCAGTGGATGGCTTGGCCAATTTCTGTTGTTCCCATATTGTTTTATAAAGAGGCTGTGATAGAAAGCAAAGGTAGAAGGTGGGTAAAAAGAAAAGTAAGGCTGGAAATCCAGCTAAATAGCACAAGCGGCGTTAATGATTACTACTGAACTTCTATGACTCAATAGTGTTTCCCTTTCATCTCTTAAGTGATTAATGCTTCAGTGGAAATGAAGACAACTACACCTTTGTCATATACTTACAGAAACATTAAACTAGGTCTTGCCAAAAAGAAAAAAAAAAAAAAAACAAAAACAAAAAGCGACAGAAGTAAAATTAAGACAACCACTCTATATTCACTAAATGTTCTGAATGCATTTGAGAAGGAACTCATTTATTACTAGCAAAAACATACTCTACAAATAAAGCAAGCCAGAGATATGGTCAATAACGTAAGTTATGTTTGTTTTTAAAAAACATCTGTAAGCAAAGATTTTGAGAACCAGAACTCAGAGACTAAATGACAGACCACAAAGAAATGAGAAATGATGCAGCCTCCATACAAAACTGTCATTTAGTATCCTTTCACAAATCAAACTAACAGATACTGAAGGGCTGAAAATGACAGACACTAATAATTTGAATTTTCAATGCCTGTCTGGTAAAGATTCTCATAAAGAGAAACATAACCAGAACTTTGTCTCAGGTTCACTAGAAAGAATAGGATAAAATAAATACATAAATAAATAAACATGATGTCGCATTGAAGTATGCATCATTATCCAAAGTTTCTGCAGAAATAGCCACCCTTCTCCATACCACTGATGGAAACACAAAGCATGGGGATTTGCAGATATCCACACTATATAGATTAGTCAGAACTGAACGGATCTGCAGAACTGGAGACAAAGCTAATCAGCCCTGCAATACACTGGCATACGCCTATCAAAGCAGGCAACACAAGATAATGTGAACTGAAAAGACCACACAAAACTTATGACTCTACATTAACCACTGCAAGTCTGAGCAAACAGCCATGAAAAAATTCTCAGGCAGGTCAACAGAAACTATCTGTTCAATAAACAGTAATGCAGAAGATAGAGCAACAAACATTAAGTTTTAAAAGGCTATTCAGGACAACACTGATATTACAGCCATATACTGTTATTTTCTTCATTAAAGAGTTCACTTCAGGTATGTATGAAAAAAAAAAATACAGGGGAGAGAGAGCTCTCAATTACTGAGGTTGACACAAAAAACCGAAAAAACTATTTGAAGATAAATCAGGGAACATACTATAGAAAGATATTATAGGTAGCATTCTCAAGGTATCCCTGAAGCAAAACTGATTTAAATTCTACCACAGTTTTTCCTACTCTCAAAAAGGAAAAAAAGCACCTTCTATTGTGACATCAAATTAAGTTTTTCTTATTAATATTAATAATAAATTAATTTTATTTCATCCTATAATTTTACCAAAATACAGGGCTGCTAAGTAGAAAAGACCAGCAAAAACAAGACTAAGGCTAACTGGAATTTTTCCACAGCAGACAGCCAAGAAGGAATGAATTCCAATAGGTGAAGTACCTTATCTGGAGGATGATAATAAAG
Organism: Limosa lapponica baueri; assembly: GCA_002844005.1. Taxonomy (NCBI): domain Eukaryota; kingdom Metazoa; phylum Chordata; class Aves; order Charadriiformes; family Scolopacidae; genus Limosa; species Limosa lapponica. The sequence goes on from KZ506399.1 coordinate 69,025, forward strand.
CTATAACCAGCAAAGCAGGTAACATAAGGTTTTATACAGGCAGCCTTGTAATAGAGCAGGTCTTGTTCACCTCTGGCATTGTTATAACTCCAATAACATGCATTCCTATTTCTCCAAGATTCTTTAGCTTTATACTGTGTAAGTGCAGAAACCCTACCACAGCAAGACTAAGGAAAAGAACAACATTCTTTATAACAGAAAAAGGGAATTTCTATCCCTATGATAACGATACATATAGGCCAAATCCCTTCTCTATTGGAACTGTTAGTTGGCTATAATTTTTAAACTCAGTGCCAAGCAACAGAAAAAAAAAGTATGCCTAAGTATTTTGAGAAACACCACATCTTTGTGCATATTTGACACCGAGGAAGGGCACATATCTACTCCACTCATGTCCTGTTGTATACCAAGTCACAGATTTTTCTATTCAGTCTGGCAGTCTCCAGACACTGGATGCATTTTGGATAATGCAACTTAATAAGCTTGATCTGACTGGGGGAAAAAAAGACCCTTAAAACCTGCAAACTATTGACTGACCTCTTAGCAAAATAACTCCCATTTATAATCCCAAAGAAACATTTTCAAGAGCTAAATAACTTACCCAAGTTTCAGCATGTTGATCATATCAAAGTTGACCACATCAAACACCTTCATGGCTTTGTCGTCTCCAACTGAACAGAATAACGCCCCCTCCGAACTAACAGCAATACTCTCAATAACACCTATTAAAAAAGTTAATTTACTGTTAAGACACAGGAAAAGAACACCCTTCATTTCAGTATTCCACAAGAAAAATCCTACAGAGGCTTAACCTGCTTCTCAGCTGTTTCTCCACTTTTTTGACTTAAAAAAACTACCTGACTACAATTAAAAAACCACCCCAAAACACAAAACAGCACTTTGTATCCTGTCACTGTTTATAATCAGGTAAATGATAATGAACATAAATGAAAGATTACAATGGCAATTATTTTCATTTAAAATGGCGATTTAAAAAAAATTCAGAACAATATTATGATATGGTAAAAAATGATATGCTCTTCAGCCTGCATCTCTCAAAAGAGGAAAAAGCACTCTACAGTCCTGCTATTAATATACACAATACTCAAAATTACTCTGCAACTGAGCCTTCCATAAGTTTTTCACAATACTTATTTTTGCTTTGTTCTCACATTTTGTTTCTGTACATAATGAAGACCTGATAGTTGAGATCAAGAACCCAACAGAACAATTTTTTCTAACTCTAAAAAGAAACAGTACTTTTGCTATCTATTTTAAATATTTTTTTTATTGTAACAGCCTGCATATGAAACTGGTTTTTGCCCCATCAGGCATATCATCATTTCTAATAGCAATGAGAAACTGATTTTCTGTCCATGTCTAATGCTTAGCAGAGAACAGAAGAGGTATGCGTACTTACTACCTCAGAAAACTGGGTTAAAATTATTAATTCTTAATTGCTTAAATCATCTGATAATCATGACTATGATGCAGAATCAACTCTGCAGCTGCAATAATTCCAGCTGAAAATAACATTTTTTTTCCACACTGCAGGGGAAAAAACAAACAAACAAAAAGATAAGGGATGAAAGTAACCCTACTAAAGTAGCATCTTTTCAAACTTCTCTGGATTTTATGACCCCTGTTATGTACCTTGTTCACTTATTTTTACATAGAAAAATGTAAAAATAAGTCTTCATGTCCTAGACATTCTCCCCAATGACAGGGCATAAGGCAATGCAAAGGATGTAGGAGATCGGTCTAGAAGTCCCACATGTTTTATTCTCACCCTATCCCTCCTACAGTTTGGGAGCAAAACATAACAGGACAGGGAAATGAAGGAAGACAGGTAGATATCATTTAATCCCTGACTGCAGTAAACGAATCCCAGAACCCCTCTCCTCTGTAGTGTACTCCCTCTTCAAAGGACTAAGAGCAAGGGAGAGGAAAAAGTGAGGTCCTTCAGAGAAGAAAAAGCAACTTCTCACCCAGGTGACTCCGGAAGTGTTTAACAAACTCAATCCCTTCTTCTATTTTTTTCCAGAATTTTACATGTCCGTCATGACTGGCTGTTATGATAAAATCTGTCCTACAATTACAAAAGAGACAAAATGCATATTATGCATTTTCACACCACTCTGTGGCAATAATTTGCCCTATCATTAACATTGTGCAGAGAATGAACTTTAAACAAATTACTGTAACAATCTGTCTGAACCACTACTATCACTCCCGGAAAAGAAAACAAGTATTTTAATGCACTCTGGATTAATCTATGAAAACTTAACAGTCTGAATTGAAGAAATATATAATACTATCCCTTTTGACTATATAAATTTTACTCCTATTTTAGATCTGCTTTCACAGTAGTTACTATTTACTAATGTGTGTATATATATATTTTAAAAAAAAAAAAGAGAAGAAAGCTATCTCCTCAATCTGTGCAGTTCTGCTGAATCATATTTTTTAGATGCAGTCAGTTGCTCTTATTTCTGTACATATTGCAATAAGGATTTTAAGACCCTCTTTTAGTCTATTTAAACAATTTTTATCTTGCTTCTCAGTAAGTCCTTTGTACTTTGTTTAAAAAAAAAAAACAAACTTAAAATACCACCTTTGGACACATTAACTTTCCATTATTAAAATTCTACAATGAGAACTTCCTAGCATATACAAAAATACATCTCTGACAAGACGATACAGTGGGGAAAAAAGAAAGACACTTACTTAGTACATGCTACATGTGTAATGACATCTCTGTGCATGTAACTGCGTTCATACATCGAAGCACATGGTAGATTTTCAAGATAAACGTGTTCAAATTCAAGAACTAAAGAGAATAAAAAGGAAAATCAGGATTATTTTTTTTTTCATAAAGGTACATTTAGTTTCTGTTCGCCCTTATTTACCCCTTAAATAGCATACTCCCATTTTAGTCGTGAATAAGCTAGGATTTTGCGCAAACATAATAAAAAGGGTTTCCACTGTGGCTTTGTACTCAGACTTACAGATTCTTGGTAGACTAATGCCCCTCAAATTCCACTTTAGCCCATACAGGTGCCTCCTTTTAAAGCGACTAGTACCTTGGCTGTCTGAACATATACAAAAAGTATTCAATACAACAATTTTTAAGTTACTGACAGAACACAGAAGTTCACCCACACCTCATTTTCTTCCAAAACCAAATGTATCTCTGTTACTGTTAAGCAATTCAAGGTCCCACACAGCTACTGTAGCTTAAATTCAAAGTGCTACCACCTACCCACTTCATTGTTTAACTGGTCCACCTAAAATAACCTGATTTTCTGCTTTTGCCTCTGAATTTTACATCTTATCTGTTAATACTTGCGCAATGGCATTTCCTACTGAACCAGCAGGTGTGCATCTGTTGAACACCGTTAGACTCACAGTTACTTTACAACGCTACCCAGGGAGCCAGACACACCAACATCGTGTCAAAACACAGCCCAGGAGCTTCTCCTACTCCCCCAGTATAAGGCAGTGACACAGAAGCCCCCTGAGCTGAAAGCACCAGGGCTTCGGTATTGCAGACGCCGCCAAGGGGGGCCTCAGCCTGGGGGTGTCTTACAGAGGAGGCAGAACTACGGTGTCCCGGCTTACAATTCAGCACCCGAGGGGACCCTCCACAGGCCAGCCATGTTAGGTACGAGACACCGCTTCAGAGGACGAGCTCCCGCCCTCGGGCGCGGGGGAACCGCCGGAGGCGGCCGGGGGCCGGGGCGGCTCCCGGCACAAGGCCTGCGGCGGACAGGCGATCCCACCGCTCCGGCCCGGCGCCGCTCCTCCCGTTACCTCTCCTCTTTTTCGCCTGCGCGGCCTCCCCCGGCAGCGGCCCGACCCAGCGCTCCTCCTCATCGTCATCCTCATCGTCCGCCGCTGCCGCTGCCGCCGCCTCCTCGCTGCCGGCGGCCGCCTCACTCTGCTTGCGCTTACGCTCCGAGTCGGACGACGCCATGCTGCCTGACGCCACCTCTCGGCGACGCTTCCCGCTCCGCTCCGCGCCGTGCCCCGCGCGGGCGCTCGCAGAGTGACGCCGGTGGGGGAGGCAGCCAGTGAGCGCCGAGCGCGCGCAGAGGAAGGAGGCGAGCCCGGCCGAACGGAGGGGAGCCACCATGGTAACGGGCGGGGAGGGGGCGGCAGCCGCCTGCCCCGGCCCCCGGGGCCGCTCCGCTGCCCTCAGCGCCGACGCCGGCCCGAGGGGAAAGGCGCCCCGGGTTTCGGCGACCGAGGGGAGCAGCGCGTCGGCCGTGGAGCCGGGGTAGCCGCGGCGCCTCGGCAGAGGGGCGGTGACGGCCGTTAGTGCCGCGGGGAAGGGAGCAGGCTGGCTGCCGGGCGGCGACCGAGCGGGGAAGTGGCTGCGTTCAGCGCCAGCCCGTGAAAAGTAACCGCCTTCCCCACGGCCTCCGGTCTCTGGTGGGGTCTGCGTCAGGGAGAGTGGGGGCTCCTGCCGCGGTTCTGGGGGTCTGTGTCAGGGAGAGTGGGGGCTCCTGCTGTAGTTCTGGGGGTCTGTGTCAGGGAGAGTGGGGGCTCCTGCTGTAGT
>KZ506399.1:73605-118566 GCA_002844005.1 Limosa lapponica baueri
TCAGGGAGAGTGGGGGCTCCTGCTGTAGTTCTGGGGGTCTGTGTCAGGGAGAGTGGGGGCTCCTGCTGTAGTTCTGGGGGTCTGTGTCAGGGAGAGTGGGGGCTCCTGCTGTAGTTCTGGGGGTCTGTGTCAGGGAGAATGGGGGCTCCTGCTGTAGTACGGGGTCCATGTCAGAAAGAAAGGAGCTCCTGCTGTAGTTCTGGCGTCTATGTAAGGGAGGATGGGGGCTCCTGCTGTAGTCCGGGGGGAGGGGGGGGGAGCGTGTCCGGGAGAAAAGGAGCTCCTGCTGTAGTTCAGGGGGGTCTGTATCAGGGAGAACGGGGGCTTCTTTTTTAGTTCTCCGATCTGTGTCAGGGGTGCTGTAGTTCTGGCGTCTATCTAAGGGAGAATGCGGGCTCCTGCTGTAGTTCGGGGGTCTATGTTGGGGAGAATGAGGGCTCTTGTTGTAGTCCTGGGACTGTGTGTCTGGGAGAATGGGAACTTCTGCTATAGTTCTGGGGGTCTGTGTCAGGGAGAATGGGAGCTTCTGCTGTAGCACTGGGGTCTATGTCAGAAAGGAGCTCCTGCTATAGTTCTGGCGCCTGTATAAGGGAGAATGGGAGCTCCTGCTGTAGTTCAGGGGATCTGTATCAGGGAGAACGGGGTCTCCTTCTACAATTCTCAGGTCTATGTCAGGGAGAGTGGGAGCTCCTGCTGTAGTTCAGGGGTCTATGTTGGGTAGAATGAGGACTCCTGCTGTATTTCTGGGATCTATTGTCAGGGAGAATGGGAGCTCCCCTCTCTTTTGCGATGTTACTTGTATCCCGCTTTTATTCTTCTCCTTCCTAAGGGGAACTCCTGGTTTTCTGTCTCTTTTTTTTTTTGTGTTTGTTTCTTTCTCCCTGTCATTTTTCTCAGGACTGCTGTTACTTTCCTTTCTCATCTCTGAATTTCTTCCAGTATTTGGCCAGATTGTATTTATTGACATTAAATGCTTCCCATAAAGCTTGCCTATTTGCTTGGTTGCCAGAGAGTCTACAATGCACTCTTGTCCCTTTTTGTTCCACCCCAGGACCCCCTACAAATTTCAAAAGGTTATGTCTTCCTCTCTTCCCCTGCCCTCTTCCCCATCCCTTAGCTCTGCTGCTGAGTCTATTTGCCATGATGAGAATTATCTGTTCGGGCTTTTTGTTTGTTTGTTTTTTGTTTGTTTGCCTTCTTGACAGTTTTTGGTCTGAGAAAAATTATCAGATCATGGCAATCCGTATTTTCTTGTATTCTGTTTTCAATTATTGATGCACCAAATTTGCCAGGAAGTCTTAGTAGAAGTATTCCTACCTTTCAGTTCCACGGAATACTTCCAGTGTTCAGTGAGACATTCTGATCTTTTTCTTAGCTACTCTGCTTTGGCATACTTGAACTTTGGAGATACTAGTAGAATATTTCACTCCTTTTAAATTGTTCGGGTTTTCAACATAATTTTCTCTGATGCTGTGTTTTTGTTCTGAAAATAAACAAAAGGTTGAGTTAGGAATTTGTGCATCATTAAGAAGGCAGAGATGTTTACTTCTTCTTTAGATCGCTATCTTTTTTAATGTCTCTTCTTAATCTCTTAAGTGTTTGGTGGTCTCAGTGATCCATTTAAGTATTTAAGATTCCGAATTCAAGTTGTCATAAGGAGAAATAGATTAGGACGTTTATTGGAAGGCAGAGCTAAAGTAACTGTGCTTAAGAACTCTGCAGATACATGGAAGAAAAGTGTGGCTTTGTAGACTTGAGATTCTCTTATTGTTTAATAAGAATAAAAAATGCCATTGCAGATAATCAAAGCAGTTTTGAAAATTTAGGACTTTGTGATTCAACTTTAAAAAAACATTATTAGAGTTTTTAAACTTTACTATGGTTATATAGTTAGCTGATTTTACTGAATGATTGGGTGCTACCTAGAAATATAGGGGAGTTAACAAAGTTTTGGATTTGGAGGTATTGTTCTGTTACATGTCTGACCTGAAGTAGCAGGTATGATTCAGTAACCTGCAAATAATTATTGTAGATCTACGTAACTGTCCTGTTTCCTTGTTAATAGGCTGAATATTTAGCAGAAGTCACCAATAACTGTGTTAGTCCTGAAGATGCCAAGGAAGAACTCTTGAATGAATGTGAAAGTGTTTGGAAGCACATGGAAGAGGTATGCAAATCACAAGTGACAGAATAGCTTTGTTGTAAACTTTCCCCAGCATTCTTTTTGTTCACCTCCCCATCCTTCATTGCCTGCTTACCTCACCCCTCCTCCCTGCCAAAGAAACCACAACAACAACAACAACAACAACAAAAGAGAGGATCGTGAAGAAAAGAAAGATCTTCAGAAAGCCTGACTTCAGAACTGCTGGCAGGGGTGAAGAAAGCCTTGCAGTGTCAATCTTTGATTACAGTGTGCTGATGTTATGATTTAGTTAAATAGAATGGGAGTGTTTGTTAAAACAATAGAAAACTAAATAATTTACTTGTGTTCTGGTAGTACCAGCACACTGAGACTTGAGATTCTTTTCTCTTTAGCCTCCTATTAGGTGGGATTCAACTGCTGTTCACAAGTAGTTTGGATCTTAAAGGAGAGAGAGAATGGTAGGAGAAAGTGGCTTTGAAGGAAGATGATGTTAGTGTACACTCATGCAAACTAACAATACATCCTCAAGAATAAATTTTATCTCTACAGATATACATTCCAATATGCTAACAATATTTTGGAATGAGATATTTTTACTTACAGGGATCCCAAGAAAGATAAACTTTTAACAGTTCTGAGGGACTGCTGTGCTATGTATCCTGTAAGATTCTGCTGAGTCTGATGAAAAGTCATGCACTAAATTATATTTTGAGAGTCTTCATTGCTTCACTTCATTTTATGGTGTATTTTTATGCTACTTGCTTGAGTTCTGAATTGTAGATTCAAAGCATTAAAAGTATCAGAAATTGAAGTAAAAATATGTTCAAACTTAAAGTAGAACAAAGTGTAGACAACCCACAGTGCAATAATCTTACAGAATTAGATTTAAAAAGACTAATGTGATTCTTATTTGTTGTTACATGTAAATTTACTTTGAAAAATTGACAGAGAATCCTGTGTCTAGGTTTCTGAAGTACTGTAATAAGTGATCAAAAGAAATTTTGATTGGTACTACTTCAGAGGATGTGAACTTTCTTTGAAATTTTCAGATTAAAAGGGAAGTTAGAATGTTTGTTATTTTGAATTTAATTGAAAACCTTTGATATATTGTATCTTGCCTCTGGCATCCCTGAAACAATACAGGAAGTGATAATGTGTGCTGTTGGGTGATAATTGGAAGCTGATAAAAAAACAGTATTATTTTTATTACATTATGATTATTGCATCCTGGATGCACGCATATTTCAGCAAAAAGTTTAAACAACTAATAGTCATTGAATTAGCTCCTAAATTATATGGTTTATGATGTAATGTTCCAATGATTGTGATCAGCATTAGCGGTTTTTGTTGGAAAAATCCTATATTGTTTTTTGGTTCCTGAATATTAACAGCAAGGTTTCCAAAGTACTGCTTAGTAGTTTTATTGCTTAGTAGAATACACCCTGACCTGTTACGGGGCAGGCTAAATTGCTCACAGTTATAAAACAAGAAAGAGTCTAGCAAGTGTTTCCTACTGAAGCCTTGGATATCTATGGTGGCCTGAATTTCACACTTGATATACATCCCGTTGCAGTCATGGGAGCTGATGTTGTGCACTTCTAAAAATCAGACCATTTCTGAAGTGTATAGCATGTTGCTCTAAATGAGTTAAAACTAAAAATGTGTATTATAATGTGATTGCTGTGTTTGCAGAGCTGGAATAGTAGCTGCAAGTGTGTTAACTTCTCAGCAGCTTTCCTATTCAGCCTTGTCCATGACTCTCTCTTCCCAGTTTCTCATGTTCTTCATCTGTTCAGTGTCTTTCCCCGTATCAGCTTTTCTCTCATAATTTGCCTTTTCCTTGAATCATACATCTTTTATTAACGGCTACTTTTCTACTTTTCAATTAATTGAAGCTCTATTTTTTTACTGTGGTGTGATTTCAAAATATTTCTTAATTTGCTGTTCTATGTGAGGTTCTGAGGGATGTGGCCAAGTCAAAACTCTTTGTTTCCTATGTTAAACGACTTTTGTAATTTTAAAGCATTGTGTTTCTTTCTTACAAAAGGAAAAAGTAAGCATTGTTTATGTTTTGTTTGTTTTCTATCAAGTGTCAGAGCAAGCTACTGCTTCTAGGAACAGAAACAGTGTTAGAATCAGATGTCAAGGTAAGACAGTATTTTGTTTTATTTTTTTTTTATTCTCCACAAAGTATTTAGTTTTCTGTAAAGATATGATGTGTTTCCAAAAGAAGGAAATTAGATTATCTTCACTCATTCTCCAAAGCTGACAGTTTTGCTCTTACTAACTTTGAAGCTGTATTCTGAAGTATGTATCTGGCAAATACTGAAAAGTTGCTCTTATGTATAGCAAAAAGGTTACATATAGTCCTGCCACACGTCTGATAAATGACTAACATGGGCAGTGAAATGGAGGGGTGTGTAACTTCAATATCCTTGGACTATTTCCTAATCAGTGTATATGTAATTTGTGAAACTCTATACGGATCCCTTTAGTTTTACTCTGGAACTTTGTATTTGAAAATTACAGTTTTGATATCCTTCTGTAAGAAGGTCACCCACTTAGTGAGTGAAGGGAGAGGAAGTGGATGTAGTTTTTCTGGATCTGAGAAAGGCTTTTGATACTGTCCCCCACAGCACCCTTGTGGACATGTCCAGCTGAAATGAATAGGTACACAGTGCACTGGGCAAAGAGCTGGCTGGATGGTAAACTCAAAGGGTTGTAGTGAAGGGAGCTGCATCTGGCTGAACACATGTCACCAGCGGTGTTCCTCAGGGCTCAATTCTAGGGCCAGTTCTCTTCAATGTATTTACCAATGATCTGGATGCAGGAGTTGAATGCACCGTTAGCAAGTTTGCTGATGATACGAAACTGAGGGGTGCTTTTGACTCTTGAGGGACAGGAGGCCTTGCAGAGGGATCTAGATGGTTTGGAACATTGGGCAATCATCAGTGACATGATATCTAACAAGAACAAATGCTGGATCCTGCACCTGGGTTGCCATAACGCCAGGCACAAGTATAAACTGGGAGAGGAGTGGTAGGAGAGCAGCCCTGTAGAGAAGGACCTGGGGGTGCTGGTGGGTAGCAGGCTCAATAGGAGTCACAGTGAGCCCTGGCAGCCAGGGAAACCGCGTCCTGGGGTGCATCAAACACAGCATCACCAGCTGGTCAAAAGAGGGGATTGTCCCGCTGTGTTCAGTGTTGGTGCGGCCTCACCTGCAGTGCTGTGTGCAGTTCTGGGCCCCACCATTTAAGAAGGATGCGAAGGTCCTTGAATGCATCCAGAGGAGGGCAACAATGCTGGTGAAAGGGCTGGAAGGTATGTCCTGTGAGGATCAGCTAAGGATTTTGGGCTTGTCTAGTTTGGAGAAAAGGAGGCTGAGGGGTGACCTCATTGCTCTCTACAGCTTCCTGAGGACGGGAAGTGGAACAGGAGGTGCTGAGCTCTTCTGCCTGGGATCTGGTGACAGTACACATGGGAATGGTTCAAAGCTGTGCCAAGAGAGGTTTAGACTGGACATGAGGAAGCATTTCTTTACCAGAAATTTCAGGGTCAAACCCTGGGACAGGCTTCCTAGAGAGGTGTTGGATGCCCTAAGCCTGTCAGTGTTAGAGGCGTTTGAACAGTACCCCTGATAACATGCTTTAACTTTTGGTCAGCCTTGACAGTGGTCAGGCAGTTGGACCATCTGGTGTTTGGACCATTGTAGGTCCTTTCCAACTGGAACTATTTTATTATATTTTCATTGTAACTGGCTGTGCTGGTTTAGCCCCAACTGGAAACAAAGAACCACCAGGTCACTCTTTCATTACCCACACCCAATAGTTCATTCCCCACGTCCCAGCTGCTTTGGGATGGGGGGGGAATAGGGGGAGAATTGGAATAAAAAGGCAAGAAAAAGGCTGTGTCCTGTCCCAGCTTCTTGACCCTTTCCCAGCCAGAACCAGGACACTGGCAAAGAAGTTATGTTTTTTGTCCTTGTTGGCCTTGTCATTAGTGTTCATTTCTAAATCACCTCAAGACTGTAATCTTGCAATATACTCTTTGTGGTTTTACCCTTTAAGTTTGGGGACTGATTCGTGTCTCCAATGTAATGTATTACTTACTGAGCAGCATATTTTGCTAAAAATGTATATAGGCCTTGAGAGACATATCTGATGTATGTATCTGCTGTATGTATTTGTCTGTTGAAAAGATGGTCCTTGATTTAAGGTTGCTGAATTATAGCATTAATTTATTTTAAAGGCTTTTTTTGTCCCGTTACTAGAATATTCAGACCCTTTCATACATCCTTTTTTATCAAGTTTAAAGGAACAAAGAATGAGCTGATGGTATTGTCAAGAGTAGTGCTAATTATGAAGGAGATGACACCACCTGATCTAGAAAATAAAAAATGTTTGTATGGTGGTTATTTCTTTTGGTTTGGGTTTGTTTTCCTTTATTTTAAGAGGTTGTCTTTTGAAGATGCACCTTACAATGTTATTTTGAGTAGTGAAAAGCTAAGCTTAAGTTGTCAATTCTTGATATTTTTATTATAAGAACTTGACTGATGATTCTTAGTGTATTTTTCGCTTTTTACTTGATGTAAACCCAAATGCAATCTGCAGTGCTTTTTGTGGAATGCCTGACCATACCAGCAGTACATTTGGTACTTAAATGTATGCTTAATTTCTTATCAGATTACTTGTAATATTCTATCGATATGCAATTTACAACATATTTAAAGAAAATTACAGGTGTAGTCCTCAGTTTCAGGAAGTGGAATAGTAATAATGAATATATTCTTTCTCCAGAACATAGTAAGATAGTAAGACATTAAAATAAGTACATTTTAAAAAATCTATGGTTGTTTAGTGTGGGTTTTTTAATAAACTTTTCTGAACTGGTGTTTTTTTCTTATTGCTCCTATATTTCCAATGATTACAGTGAGCTAGAGCACTGGTTCTAAAGCATTTTTGTTGAGTCCACAGGTGTGGTTTTGATAGATTTATTTGATTGCTGTTTTTTGGAAGCCAATCTTTTGTTTAGTCATTACTCATATTAAGCACAGACCATTTAACCTTCAGGATCTATCAACTGTGCTTCTAAGGAGGAGTGGGGATGTGAAGTATTGTTATTGCTTCTAATGGCTCATCTTCAGTTGTGGCCATTTTCTGCTATTACAGAGGAAATTAGGGGAAAAGTTCCAACTCTGACTACTTCTGATTTCCCCCTTTTGAAAAAAAAATAGAAGTGTTTCTTGATCCCTGCAAATGGCTTTTTAAATCTTTTGAAGGAATAAATGGCGCTATTGTAATATATGCTCTTTTGTCTTCTGCTGTATAAACTTAATAATTGAATTCCTATACTGCTCTATCTCATTTTACTCCAGTGTAACTCAACACACTTCAAGAGATGCTTTTTTTCTTGTTATACAGCTTTCCTTGTTAACAATGCGAGTGAAAGCTTTAACAGCAGAATATCATCAATGGCAAAAAAGAAGTCCTGAATGTAAGTAACTGCATCCATGTAAGGTATACTTATATAAAACCTCTGCAAAGTCTCTTTCATCTAAGCATCTTAAACTGTGTATATATCAAATGTCTGCTGATTGTATTTTCGTACTCTAAGTACTTTAAATTAAATACTTCCCACAGTAGCATGTATGTTTCATGTCTGTATTCTCCTTGGACTTCAGTTCTAAGTGAACTTAGAATTCACAATGTATTCTACTATAACTTAATCTTATGATTATGAACAAATAAATGCATTATTTGTATCATCAATCATCAGTGAATTAATGGAAAAATAACTATTAGCAGATCTCCTAACAAAATAACAGACGTTCATTATGCTATTACCCTCCTTAAGTGATCATTTCCTCTGCATCTTTCACATGTATTTCCTTTTTAGGCCAGAACTACTTTGGCAAATAATTCTGTCTTCATTTTGTCTTTTAAGAAACCAATACATTTTTTTATCTTTGCAAGTATTGCTAGTAAACTAACAATAATCTACCCAGACTTATTTTTAACCATAACTCCTTGAATTTTTTTTTTATTGCTACTTCATGAAAGTGTGTTGTATTATGATGTCCTAGCTGAAACTTTGAAGTAAACCTGTAGTGGTAAGCCATACACCATAATAAAATATCTGGCTTGAATTTAACAGGGGTCAGGGATTTCAGGTCAAGAAAAGGTGGTAAAAGACACCTCAGTTTATTTGAACACACAGGAATCCAGATCATTTATTGATCCTGAGAAGCACAAGCCACTGAGACAAGTGGAGCTGTTGCATTTGTTAGGCATTATCAGTCAAAAGGTATAAATCCCTCAGTTCTTCAAAATTCATAAGCGTTAATGCTGACTGATTTCATTCTGTTGCAAGGCTGATGTGGCCAGCCATTGAAAATAAAACCATCAGAAGTGTCAAGTATCTGTTTTTTCAGATGTCCCATTTGGAGACACCGAAAACTGTTCACACTACACTATCAGTATTCTGGTAGCACTTGCTGTGTTCAGTCAACGAACTGTTAGCACCTTTCGACCTATTAAAAAGGAATACGCTGACTCATTTGAATATATTTATGCCAGTAGAGGCATTGCTTTTTTAGTGATTACAAAATAATAGGAAAGTGTTTTAGACGGCAAATGACTTCCAGTATTTTGTCATCTGGCCAAATTGGAATGCATTTTCAGATGAACATTACAGTCACTTCTCCAGCTTCTTTCAAAGTTCATGTACTTGCTGCATATTGTGATCAAATAATAGGAGTTGGTGAAAAAGATATTTCTTCTTTTTTGTAAATTGACATTATTGTTCTATTAGAATAAATTCATAGTTCATGTGCTTTGTAGGCCTGTGTCTAAGAATGGTCAGTCTCAAGTCTTTTTAGAGGAAAGTAGACCAAAAGTATGACATTGAATGAATTTGGGAAATACTGATTCTTGGCTGCTGCTCGTAAATAAGTTGCTGGCTTAAAACAAATGAATTGAAAGCACTTACAGTTTTTATCTGGGTAAAATACCTGGAGATGTTGGGTTTCCTTACTGAAATATGTAATTATTTTAAACTTTAAGCTATTTGCTTAAAAATATTTTTGGGTCTTGACCTGTTTTTATTGGCTAGCTGACTCACTTTGCTCAACCATTCTGACTTGTTCCCAGGTGACAAGATTTATTATTAGAAATCTTGATTTTGTATTAGCAAAATGATCTATGCATATTATAATGCAAATAATATTTTGCAGCCAAAGCTTTGCCTTTTTGGGTACCTTTGAGCAAAGAAAAAAGAAGTTGCTGCTAAGAATTTGAATAGAGTTATACTGCTTATATGAAAATGAAGAGTCTGCTGTGCTTACAGCTTTTCTGTCCATTTTGGCTCCTTTCTACCTACTGTTTGCTTTGAAGGAGGAATTACTTAATTGAAACCATTGTCTGAATTTATCTAAATAGGAATAGTAGAAATATTAATTTCATACAATTTACTAGCAGAGCATGGATGTCAGGCTGTCATGTTACTTTGGTTTCTGCTTTTAGTAATGGTCAGGTCATTTCTTGTAAATGAGGGCCTGTCAGCATTTCAATTTTAAACCTTATTTTCAGAGGTTATAACTTGGCAGTTCTACATTTCTTTGGGCACAATATTGGCAAACAGACTTGAATCCACAATGCAAATTGTATTTTTGCAAAGCTTTTACCTTAGTCTCTTGTTCTTTCTCAATTTCTGGTACTGTTTATGTAGCCCTAGAGCTGCTAAATCAGCTGAATTAAAACTTTTTAACAAGCATTGACTCATAAAAATAGAATTTAACTTTTACCTTTGCAAAATAAGGAAGTGGAAGCAACCATATTTTAGACCATGTAATAGTTGTGGTTTCTGCATAATTTCTATTTTTCTTTGCAAAATGTCAGTATTCTGCCAAATTCCTCTTATTTTAACATAAGTTTCTGTATAAACATGTTCATAGTAGTTGCTTTTACCTTCCTAGCATCTGGTAGTATTTTGCTTAGTAATTGTACTATGTATCACTAGGCAACTCTGTTTGACATTTGATTTTTGCGAGTGTAGTGATTCATATCAGAAAAAACTAACTGACAGTAGAGAGAGCAACCTATGTTCTTTAAAGTAGCAGCTGCCATAAATGTGTTGTAAGATGTAAGACACTGGGACATCTGCACTGTTCCTTTGGTAAATTAGGGTTAGTAATTTCTTTCCTAGGAAGATGTGGCCTTCTATTCTGATGCTCAGACAATATATATATTGAATGAGAAGCACATACTCAGGGTTAGGCATCTTAAACTGAAGAAGTGCTAGGAAACAGTAGTAGAAATTGATAATTCCAGGTAGTGAGGGCTCAGGATAACCCAGGGGAGTAGCAGGGGGAAGAGTTGTATGGGCTTCTTCAAATATGCCAGTGAATGTGAATAAAAGCACACTATTGAATTTTATCACGTGTATGTAGGATATTCATGTCATTAAAGAAATATTGCTCTAATAATAGCACAGAACACTACCTCCCACATCTCTTAAATGTAAGCTTAATTTAGGAGCACTGTACTCAAATCTTGTGTCAAGATTTAGAGACAGTAATTCTCTCTCTAAATAAAAGGGATTTTATTGTGACGTAATTTAACACATTTTGAACTAGGTTTTGCTGATTTTCATCTGAGAACACTGCTTTAAAACTACTACTCTAAGGCTTCTCAAAATGTGTTTAATAAAAAAGTACTTTTTTATAAATTTATGAAATCAACTGTATTGTATTTAGGAGATATTTAATGCTTTTATGAGGGGGTTTTCCTTTCTGTTAAAGGAAAAGCTTTTATTGAAGTAATGATTTTATCATTAGAGATTTGGAGCCCAAGCTTGGACAAAAAATATCCCTGTTGTATTAAGAATTAAATCTGTTAGAGTAGCTTTCATTTCTCCCATTAATAGGTTTAAATGCTTGACTTTTAAAAATTTATATGTTTATGCAGATGCTGCAAGTTGACATGAAATTGAGAATTGATTGGTGCCCATTGAAGGCTATCAAATACAACAATTTACTTTTTATTCAGAAAATTCATAAGCATAAATCATTGCATTTTGCAGAAGCATTCTGGGGAAACATTGCCACATCATCGAATAGTACTGTACTTTTCCTCACATACTGCTGTTGAGTTGGAGTTGTTGGAGTTGGAGTTGTTGGAGTTGGAGTTGTTGGAGTTGGAGTTGTTGGAGTTGGAGTTGTTGGAGTTGGAGTTAGGATGTTGGCCGTGCTGGGCCTTTCATCTCCCTACACGTAGCTGTTTCTGTGAACAGTAAGGATGGTGACATGTTTTTGAGTTCTTTAATTCTGATAGGTTTTACAATCCTGATCAAGCATTTGTGAGGCTGTTTAAGAAGGAATTGGAAGACTGGAAGAATTTGATTGCCCACACTGGTAATGTTAATGGAATCCCTTCCACTGAAAAAATCAGGCTTGCTTATCTTGAAGTATTACTGTACCTCATATTTCAATTTTATGTACCTGAGCTAGTTTAGGTATAAAAAATAATGCAGAAGCATTAACACCACACTTTTTTCAGTCTAATTTAATTGACAGTAGCTTAGCCCAGCAGGACATCACAAAATGTAGTTAAACTGCTACTGACAGCCAAGCTAGTTTTTTAGGGGCTACACAAGTTTCTGTCTAGCTTTTCAGTATAAACAAGTCTATATCATCCAAATAACCCAATTAATTTTATTTTTCAGTAATTTCCACCAATCCAGATGTACTGTTAGAATTAGGAAAAGAAGAGGTAAGGTTTTTTTGTTAAGACGTGATGCAATTAGTCTTTCTTTTCAGGATCTTTGTTTTCTGAGTGCTATATGTTTATGTTGGTGCAATTAGCACAGATTCATTCTTCTAAACAGCTGCAAAGATTTAGACAATGCAGCCCTGGTGCTGTAGGTGACTTTTCCTCATTCTTTTATCAGATGAGCAGTTCACGTGTGTGCTCCATAATCTGCTTTAGGTATAAACAACTATGTTGTTTTATTGAGCTTCAAGAAGACACTGATGAACAACTGGTGACAGTAACATTTTAAATAGTTCCAACTGGATTTAAAAATCTTGTGGCATTCTGTAGCCATATTCCTTAAGAAATTGCAGATCATTTTGGCCCTCTTTACCAGTTTTACGGTGTAGCCTTGCAGAGAGCAAATACAATGGACTGGTATCTGGACTGGTATCTGCAAACTGTAGGTTTATTTTTACTTTTTTATAGTTGCAGAAAGTAAAGAATGATCTTGAAATGGTGCTGTCAACAATTCAGTCAAAGAATAAACAACTGGAAGAAGATCTGAAAAGGTAATATGAGGATTTGGACTTATGAATGCCATAAGCTTTTTTTACCACGCTTTTTTTATTCGGACTATAGGAAAACGATTTATCTGTTGTGTCATTTCCTACTTTTCATATTTTAAAGAGAACAGCAGTGGCATAAGGAACAAGAGCAGATACTAGATACTCTTACTGGAATTGAAGAAGAGACAAAAATCGAAGTTCAACAACTTCCCAACACCAGGTATTTCTACAGTGTTGTGTTTTTATATTGAAGAATTTAAATATCAGCAAGAGCAAATGAGCAAATAAACTCTTAAAACATACTTGTTTCGTTAAATGTATCAAATAACTCAGTAATCCGTATTTGAAACATGGAAAATATTGCTACTATCTGCTACTATATCCTGTGATTCAAGATGTTGAACTTAAAAACAATAGAAAATAAATTCAGTGCGGTTTTTTTTTTTTTTTACTGAACAATAACTTTTAAATTATTTTATTGAATTTCATGCTCTATTGCTATGTTTTTACTATTAGTTTGACTGCTAGAGCATTTCAAGAACTGCAAAATAAAATGTCTAAACTAAGAATGTATAAGGAAGAGCTCTTGGATGCTCTGGGTGAATTCCTAGAAGAACATTTTCCCCTTCCAGAGAGAGGTAGAAGTGCTATAAAGAAGGTAAGATTTTCTTAATATCTATTAGATTTGTAATGTTACTTAGATGCAGTATCTTTTTAAATCACAAGCATAGAATCTGCTGTTATATTTTGAAATAAGTATAGTCCTTACAGCCGATTCTTTGGATTTAATTGATATTTTTCAGGTTGGTTTATATGGCTGTTCCCATCTGGATATTTTCTTTTTAATGCATGCATCCTTTACCCAATGAGATACATAGTAATGTATTGTATTTCTTACTGAACTGCAAGCTGTGCCAAATTTGGAAATGGTGCGGGGTTCACTCAAAATTCTTCCATTTTCTTTTTTACTGGACTAGGCAAGTGGATTCATGTTTTCCTTGGCAAAGCAAATTTTAATTGTCTAACAATGTTTTTGGAACAATAATAAGGACAAGTGTTTATAATTACAGCATAGTTTGGAATGTTAACCATCAGTTTCTGTTCAGGCAAACTGGGCCAAAAATTATCTTAAAACTTTAGGGAAAACAGGCAGTCAGGGAGTATTTTGCATAATAAATTCAAAGTCTGCAGTAAAAATAAACCTTTTACCATTACTATTTGAAAAAATAGCTACAAAAAAGGCGGGGGTTGATTTTGATTTCAGACACACTTAAGAATACAGAAATAGAGTATTTCTTTAATCCAGTTCCCTGTAATTTCAGACAACTACATAATATGATTTCTTTAATATTATCATTGAGCTCCACTTTAAAACTATTTTTGTTACTACTGTTTCTATTAGGATTTATTCTAGTATTTCAGTACTCTCATTAGAAACTGTCTCCTAACTTCCAGTCTAAATTTATTCATGTCTAACACAGATCCATGTATTCTTATGCCAGTCTTGTCCTTAGAATAGCTCCTTTTCTTTCTTTTGTCTATTCCTCTTGATATATTTGTAGACAGCAATCTTACAGCCTCTTTCTTTGTTTTGCTAATTGAACTAGCAAAGCTTTCTTGTTTGTCTCCTGTAAGATAATTTTTTTCAATTCCCTGGCTTATTTCAATAACACCAACTTTCTATATTTGCTTTCACTAGGATTCATCTCTCTTGGAACCTGGCAAAAACCAATTTTATAAACAGTAGTACTAGCTCGCAGTCATCACGAAAGCAACTGATTACACCCCTGTCTTTTTCTTCCTCTTATTTCCAACTGATGAACCCTGAGCTTTTAATTAAAAATATCTTGTCTTTGCACAGAAGTACATATTTTGCACATGAAAGTGCCAAATGGAGCTTTCAAGGCACAATGTCCGTTTTCAAAGTCTTACTTGGCCATGTTCAAGTATCTTATTCTATTATATCTTAGTCCTTCTGTATATCAATACCTTCTAATTTCCTGCGATTATTGAATATGATACATTTTGTTACAACATTAAGAAATTAAAGTTTCAGGGATTTAATTAACAATTATCTTTCAATCATATATTTCCTGATTTCAGTCTGATATATCATCTCCCTAGCTGCTGATTCTTATTTCTCTCACAATTGTTCTAGGACATGACTCTTGAAACAGACTTTCCCAGATGCATTTTAAGTCATTGTCTGTGTTTCCCATATATATCATTAGTATTTCCTTAAAACTATATTTCCTATAATGAGATACACCAATTTATTTGCTCCCATTTTATGTGATGTCATAGAAAAATATAGGCTGAAAGTGACCTCTGGAGATCTTCTATTCCAACCCCATCATCAAGGTAGTGCCAACGTCAAAGTTGGATCAAGTTGCTCACGGTCATATCGAGCTGTGTTTTAAAAATAAGAAACAGTGAATTCATGTGTGTGTTTCAGAACTCTGAGGAAGATTTTATGTAAAATTTCCCACCCCAGAGCAAATATCAAATGCTTAAATTTTCTTAGCCTCTGTTATACTGACTATCAGAAGTTTTTACTACCTATCCTGCTTTCATCTCCCTTCCATGCTGTTTTCCGTAGTAAAATCTAAAGAAAAAAAATAATCACCCAAGGTGTTTGGGAGTAACCAAACCTTTGCCTGCTCACAGAAGCTCAACTTCTACCTTTTTTAAATTTTACTTAAATGTAAAATTTATTTTGATAAACTTCCAAGCAAGGTCTGATCTTATCTTAATTTTATTTACACATTTTCTGAACTCTTAAACACAGTTTGTTTTCTGACAAGTCTTTTTCTTTCTTTTCACTCGTGAATTCATATCTGCTTCTATATCTTTTTACTCAGTTGGATCTCAATGGCTGAACTGCAGGTCTGCAGACTGCATCGAAGTGATTAACTGTGAAGGCAGGAGAGACAGCCACTTTTACCTACATTGTTTCCTTTATTGTGTAGAAATACAAATTGATGGCATTAGCAGTGAAATTTGCTGCTACATTGATTTGAGGAAACATGTTATTCACGTCTATTAGCTTGGTTCAACACTGGAGCACTCTTAAATCCACATTACATCAATAATTTTGTGTCACTTCATGGAAGCTTCTTGTGTTCTCAATAGTTCTGCATGTGGGGTTGATGGCTGTAGGGTATGGCTCCAGTGTTGTGTGAACTGCTTTGAGCCCCACTGTTCTGGTTCCACCCTCCTTTCACCAGGCACCTGTGTCTGGGATTGGGAGGGGAGGCTGAATCACAGCAGCCCAGATTAGCTGTGGCCCAAGAACTTTAGTTTACATAGTGATTGAGGTAAAAATTTTCTCACATTTTAAATCTCTGTTAAAAAAGACACTTTTTTGTTTTCAAGATAAGAAATACGAAAAGTCATATGTTGAGGAATATTCTTTATGGCAGTCTGTCTCATGGAAGGGAAAAGAGGGTGCTTTTCAGATTAAATAAATACTGAGCATTATATACATTAATTAATTAGAGCTACTTATGTTGGTGACACTTAAAATATGTAAATAATATAATTTTACAAAACAATATTTACAATGTATATTATAAACCTAGCAAAATAAGTTTGCTAGTTCTGTGAGAGTGCAAACCTCTTTACACTAGTATCCTTAGGATTTTATTCTTTACATATCAGTTTTAGTAATAACTGAAGTCATAACGTATTTTCAACTTTGAAACATGAATATTGAACCCATTACCTAAGTTATGAAGTAATACTTTTGGCCAGGGACATACAAGAATATGAAGTGTCTTCATGATTGCTCCAAGGAACCTTTTGCAGTTTCTTAGTGTAGATTCTATTTCCTCAGCCTAGTATCAAGATAAAGGCACAAAGATAGGCATTATTGACCCTAAGCTCCATGGCTTGCAAGATTTCCACGGAGCATGCAGTACGTCCCCCTTGTGTCTTTCTGAAGGTGAGAATATTAAGAACTGTGACAAGAAGAATGGAGCCAGAACTTGCCTTTCACAAATTCTTCTTAATTGCTTGTATTCTTCTTCTTCTGTTCCAGAAGTGGTGTTTGTATAAGATCCTGCAGATTTGTTAATATCTTAGGACTTAAACTGACACATTAAACAGCACTGCTGAGTAAGCAGCCACCACTGTTGTATTTTCTCCTTTATTTTGTTGAATGTGAAAGTGGAAGGGGGAAAAAGGATAAAATTGAAAAATAAAAGAATCAGGTTCACCCTGCAACAGCACAAGCAGTTTTTTTGGTGTTGCTGCCTAAGGAATCCATATCAATTTATAGGCAAATAGCTTGATTTTCTTGCTACAAATGAATAGGTAATTTTCTAATGGATTGCTGTACAAATGGTATTTTAGCAAGGATTTTTTTTTTTTTTCAAATTTTTAATGATTCTATTTCTTAAGCTTGGTCAATTGTTTTAATTGAAGTCAGAATAAAAGTAAACAAATATCAAAAGCACTATGAACTCAAGTCTTGAGCTGTGTCAATCTTGCGTTGTAAAGATTTTCCTAAAGTTAAAAAAATTTTTTTTTTCCTAACAGATCTTATTCATAGAATGTTTTGCACTGCACTACATTTATAAATATGATATACTTGGTTTTATTATAATATAAACCCAGGTAAATATACTATGATTCTTAAGATTCATCTTTTTTAATAATTAATTTAAAAAATATTACATTCAAAGTATATAATATTGAACTGGTTGATGAATGTTTAAATACTATCTTGTATTTTTGTCATGACTAAATCTAAGTAAAAGTCTTCATCTGTTGTGTACTATGAAAGCAAATAATTGTGTGATTATTTTTCTTTGTCAATTAACATTTTTCCTGACTATTTAGTTTTGTTTTCTGTTAATTTGGCTGGGGGTGTTGGTTATCTTTGCAGAATTCTTCTGAAGAGCCAGCTGTAGAACTGATAACGCTGAATGAAATTTTAGAGGTAAGATGGTTTGTTATGTAGAGATTTGGGGGATTTTCCAATACTCAGATCTGATCATAATATACTGATAAGATAAATAACAGTTTATGGCATAGCATTAAGATAATTAATTGACAAGTAAAATGTTTAAGAATGTTAAGTCTGATTTTTAATTCCTATCAAATTAAACCTCCATTTTTTTAAAAGAGATGTGGCAATAATTTAGATAACCAAATCTTCAATTTAAGCTGGAGAATTATTAGCCCTTATTGCTTAATTTTATAATGATTATTTTAAAGAAGTTTTACAAGCCTTGATAGCTCATAGTAGGGGAGACAAATGCTATGCTTAACAAAAACATCAATTGTTCCATTTCATGCTATATTTTGTACTGTTTCACTGAAATATAACACAGTAACAGTTATAGAAGGACCAATTAATGTGTAGTCTTGTGTATTAACTAGATTTTCTTCTGATATGAGGAAATCAATTAATCCAATTTGTGAATTTCTAATAGATAAGTATGCCAGCATTGCTTAATGTGTGTTTTTAATCACAGTGCAATTTATGGATTTGAATTGCAAAGCACAATTTTGAAGGAGCATTGAAAATCTTTTCACTAGCATTGTTCCTTCTTGTCTTAAATGTAGTATTTGAAGTGAAATTTCCTATTCGTCCTCCATCCTCACTGTTCAGGCAGTTGTAAGCATCTATGTGTAAGACCTTCCCAGGGGGTAGAACAGTTTTTTCCTGAGGGAAAACTTGGTGAAAAACAACTTTCTGGTATTAAAATGCTATCATCCGGTCACTATGACATCGTTGTACTTTAGTTTAAAGCTCAGACTTTGGGCTTACATCATCAAAATAATTTTACATGCTTCAAGTATCTCAGCATGCCTATTAATACCAAATTAGGCAGAGCTTGAAAACATATCAGAATTAAAAATAGCCACATCCCCTGTGGAATTAAAATTTTAAAGCTTTTCTAGTGCTTTAAAATTGTATTTAATATTTTTCTGACATTGTTAATCTCCTCAAAACGTGACTACATCCAAGTAATGTCTGATTTCCATTTGGAATAATATACTACTTCCAAAATTTCAGACTTATTTTTAATTTTAACTGTCTTGGCGTAAGCTGTCAATGTCTCTTATCGTTGTTTTATGGGTTTTTTTGTTGTTGAGCAACTTGTTTCTAGCTTCAAGGGCCTGTTAAATTTCAAAAGTGTTTTAGATACGCATAATAGTCTGTGTGTAGTTCTTAAAGAGGCAAATACAAAGTCATCTTTGTACTACGGTTGCAGATTAAGGATTTGCTGTTGTAAAAATGTGATTCTTCACAGAGTTACAATCGGTGCATGTGTTCCTAACCATGTCTCCTCAATCTCCACGTGTTTTGTTAAATAATGAAAGTGTACATTTTTAGTTAATCCAGTTTGAGAAGTTAAGTGTATACATTTAGATTATTTAGGCTTATGAGTACCTACTTCATTAAGTTAGTGTAAATAGTAAGCAAGCAGTAAATTTTCTCATGCAAACCTCAGAATTTTTAGAAAGATGAAATATGTGGGATGAATAGAGAGAGCACCATGGGATAGATAAGATTATTTGATCTGTAATGTCTACAATATTCCCCATGTGCAGTATTATGAGGATATAAACATGGTCTCCAAGAACAGAAAAAGAATGTCAAAACTGATCTTTGTTTTCAACTCCATTAACTAATTATATATTTAGATAAGGAACAAAGGAGAAGTAAGGAAGTATGAAGAGGAGGTGAGTTGTAAGGTGCTTGTCATGACTGAACAAGAAGTGATATTAAGACCATCCATTTATGAGATGAACAAAACGATTTGATGTGCAAACATAGTGAGGTTAAACTAGGACTATGATGTTTAACTTTTCACTGGTGCAAACTCATTTAACACTACCTACAGAAAGACACAAAATACAGGAAAAAGAATTCACAGTATTGCAGGGGTTGGAAGGGACCTTCGGAGATCATCTAGCCCAGCCCCCTGCTGAAGCAGGTTCACCCAGAGCAGGCTGGACAGGAATGCATCCAGGCAGGTTTTGATTATCTCCAGAGAAGTAGACTCCACAGTCTCTCTGGGCAGCCTTTCCAGTGCTCTGACACCCTCAAAGTAAAGTTTGTGCTCATGTTGAGATAGAATTTCCTGTGTGCCAGTTTGTGTCTGTTGCCCCTTGTCCTGTTGCTGGGCACCACTGAGAAGAGCCTGACCCCATCCTCTTGACTACCACCATTTAGGTATTTATAAGCATTAATGAGATCCCCTCTCAGTTTCTCTCCTCCAGGCTAAACTGACCCAGGTCTCTCAGCCTTTCCTCATAAGAGATGGGCTCTATTCCCTTGATCATCTTCATAGCCTTTTGCTGTACCCTTTCCAGCAGTTCCCTGTCCTTTTTGAACTGGGGAGCCCAGAACTGGACACAGTACTCCAGATGTGGCCTCACCAGGGCAGAGTAGAGGGGGAAGATGAACTCCCTTGACCAGCTGGCCACACTTTTTTTAGCACCCCAGGAGACCGTTGGCTTTCTTGGTCATAAGGGCAGATTGCTGGCTCGTGGTCAACTTGTTGTCCACCGGGACTTGAAGGTCCCACTGCAGGGCTGCTTTCCAGCAGGTTAACCCGTAACCAGTACTGATTGTCCTCAATCTAAGAAGATGGCTTTTTGGCGGGGGGGAGGAAGGAGGCTTATTAGTGAGTTGAAATTTAGGAAACATTACAAGATGGATGTTCTCTGCTAAAATCTGAAAGAGTTAGGGACAGTGACTTGTTGACCATAAGTCATTATGATTTTTGAGGCAAGTGATTTCCAAACATCTAGCTTTCCCTCTTATTTAATGCTTTTAATCTTAAATTAACAGATACTGATATAAAGATTAATTATATGACAATTTACCACCTTCATGTTCAGCATTTTTGGCCATTTACAGTTACACTGTCTAAAATTCACTAAGAATTTTTGACAGATGCTGAAAAACTTCATCTGGATAAAAGAAGAATTCTGGTTCTAATTTTTTCATCAAAAAAGATGTAATGAGGTTAATCACGTTCTTTGTTTTACTTCTACCTTGAACAGGTCTTGTATCTCTTCTGTAGTCTTGTATTTCTTATATTGCCTACGTAAGTGTCTCATTACAATAATTCGTATAAATTTAATTTAAGGAGATAAAAATCTAGCTGTTTTGTTCATTTCTAAAATCTTATCATTTTGATATTCCAGATTCTTATAGCCAAATTAATGAGCACACCACATGAACCTTATGTAACCATTGACGACTCATTTTGGCCACCTTATATTGAGCTGTTGCTCCGATATGGAATTGCTCTGAGACATCCGGAAGATCCAAACAGAATGCGCCTAGAAGCCTTTCACATGTAGCGTGCCCTGCTTATTTCCCTTAAAATGAAGCAAAGCACCAGTACTTTTACCTTGGGCTAAGGCATACTTATGTTTTATGACCAGCTTTTTTCGTATCAGCAGCCTCTTCTTGTAGGATGATTTGATCATTCTTTTTCTTATTTAATGAAGTGTATATTGGGTCAGGGTATGAAATATGAAAAAAGATAAAAATTTCTACTTTACCTGCTCACAGTTGCAGTTGGCTTTTAGTTTAATGGCAACTGATACCATTTGCACTGTCAAGTGTTTTTTCAGCTTCTTTAATAAGAGGCAAATTCAGGTAATAGACCAAGTAAAGATGTTTTAACAGTCCCTTTTATTTTAAAATTCATACTTCATACATGACTTTTCTAATATAAATAATTTCTTAGATTACTTTACCTCTTCTCAATTTCCTTTTGTATTTTGTTGTACTTTGTAGAAGCAAAAGTTGAAATAATTTAGCTCCACCTGTACATGGCCTTGCAAACATTTGGAACTAACAGTAGCATCTAAAGAATGTAGTGGGTTGGGGATGGGTGTGAGGGGACGGGACGGAATTGGGGTGTTGTTCTGTTGAGGGTTTTTTTCCACAGAACCATTGCAAACAAATTTATTGGCTTTAAGATAAACACTTGCAGAAGCTGATACATCTTTCTGTGCAAAGGGCTGCAGATGTTGAGTGTGCAGCTCTACAACTGCATGCTTCCTAAATGGTCCATATTATGTTATGCTACATTGCCTAACAGTATCTGTCTTCGCTTTTTCAGATCTAGGTTATCGAGGCTTATAACAGATCTCTGTTCTGTTGATTTCTACAGTTTGTAAATTGATAGTTACCTTCAGAATAAATGCTGGCATTCTGTGTCATCCTAATCTGCTTTTCTATAGCCTTCGTTATTGTACAGAACGCAAAATTCCACTCTTGTTTATCTGTAGTGACTATAACCTTGGGAAATAAAGTATGCCTTTTATTAACCAGATTTCAGTTTATTGATTTTTCTGTTCATAGAAAAATAAAGAAGAATTAAAATATAGAATCATAGAATGGTTTGGTTTGGAAGAGACCTTAAAGATCATCTAGTTCCAACCCCCCTGCCATGGACAGGGACACCTCCCACTAGACCAGGTTGCTCAAAGCCCCATCCAGCCTGGCCTTAAACACCTCCAGGGAAGGGGCATCCACAGCTTCTCTGGGCAACCTGTTCCAGTGTCTCACCACCCTCACAGTAAAGAATTTCTGCCTAATATCTAATCTAAATCTCCCCTCTTCCAATTTAAAACCATTACCCCTCATCCTATCACTACACTCCCTGATAAAGAGTCCCTTCCCATCTCTCCTGTAGGCCCCCTTTAAGTACTGGAAGGCTGCTATAAGGTCTTCCTGGAGCCTTCTCCAGGCTGAACAACCCCAACTCTCTCAGCCTGTCCATATAGGAGAGGTGCTCCAGCCCTCTGATCATCCTCGTGGCCCTCCTCTCAACCTGCCTGAGCAGGTCCCTGTGTTTCTTATGCTGAGGGCTTCAGACCTGAACTTGGGTGACCCCACGTGGACTACTGAGAGCAGAGCAGAGGGGCAGAATCGCCTCCCTCGACCTGCTGGTCACACTTCTTTTAATGCAGCCCAGGATGTGGTTGGCTTTCTGGGCTGCAACTGCATATTGCCTGCTTGTGTTGAGCTTCTCATCAACCAGCACCCCCAAGTCTTTCTCTTCAGGGCTGCTCTCAAGCCATCTTCTGCTGGCCAGGCTTCTTTTGACGCAGCCCAGGATGCGGTTGGTGTTCTGGGCTGCCAGCGCACATTGCTGGGTCATACTCGGTTTTTCACTCACGAACACCCCCACGTCCCTCTCTTCAGGGTTGCTCTCAGTCCATTCTCTGTCCAGCCTGTATCCATGTTTGGGGATTGCTGTGACCCAGGTGCAGGACCTTGCTCTTGACCTGGTTGATCTCCATGAGGTTTGCACATGCCCACCTCTCGAGCCTGTCCAGGTCACTCTGGATGGCTTCCGTTTCTCTCCCCAGATCTTGGTGTCATCTGCAAACTTGCTGAGGGTGCACTGTCCATGTCCCCAAAAAAGATGTTAAATAATACTGGTCCCAATACTGACTCCTGAGGGACATGAGTCATCACTGGTCTCCACCCGTACATTGAGCTGTTGACTGCTACTCTTTGAGTGCAACCATCTAGCCAATTCATTCTCCACTGAGTGGTCCATCTGTCAAATCCAAGTTAGAGACAAGGGTGTCTTGCGGGACAGTGTCAAATGCCTTGCACAAGTCCGGGTAGATCATTTCAGTTGCTCTTCCCTTATCCACTAATGCTGTAACCCCATTGTAGAAGGCCACCAAAAGTGTAGACATGATTTGCCCTTAGTGAAGCCATGTTGGCTGTCACCAATCACCTCCTTATTTTCCATGTGCCTTAGCGTAGTTTTCTGGAGGATCTGTTCCATGATTTTTACAGGCACAGAGGTGAGAGTGACTGGCCTGTAATTACCAGGGTCTCCCTTTTTTACCTTCTTAAAAATGGGGGTTATGTTTCCCCTTTTCCCTTTGGTGTAACTTCACCAGACTGCCACAACTTCTCAAATATGATGTACAGTGGCTTGGCAGCTTCACCTGCCAGTTCCCTCAGGACTCTCAGATCACCTGTGGTGGGTTGACCTTGGCTGGCCACCACGTGCCCACCAAGCTGCTATATCAGTCCCCTCCTCATCTGGACAGGGGAGAGAATACAATGAAAGGATCCTGAGTAGAGGTAAGGACAGGGAGAGATCACTCACCAGTTACTGTCACAGGCCAATCGGATTCAACTTGGGGAAAATCTATTTAATTTATTGCCAATCAAATCGCAGTAGCGTAATGAGATAAAAAACCAAATCTTAAAACACCTTCCCCCCACCCCTCCCTTCTCAGCCTCAGCTTCAGGCCCAATTTTCTCTACCTCCTTCCTCCAAGTGGCGCAGGGGGATGGGGAATGGGGGTTGTGGTCAGTTCATCACACATTGTCTCTATGGCTCCTTCCTCCTCAGGGGGCAGAATCCTCACACTCTTCCCATGCTCCAGCGTGGCCTAGAATGCATTTTCAGTTTTCAAGGGAAACTTTCATACTGAAACAGAGTTAGCTGGAAGCTGGAGCTCCAAGAAAAATCTTGGCACGTAAATGGAAGAAGTTCAAAGCAGTAATGAAGAACAGATCTTCATTATGACAAAAGCTTGGAATAGTCTTCCATCAGTAGTATCAAAACTCAGGAAGATTGGGAAGTACGTCTAAAGACAGAGTAGAGTAACTTCTCCCTTTTTTCTCCGTGCATGTCTAAGTGACAGTTGTTTAAATTGGAATTAACACTTCTGTAAATGCTAATATTGGGACTCTACCAATATGCATTCTATGAAATAAGGATTTGTTTAGCTTAATGTCAATTCTTTACTCTACAATGCTAATATTAAAAGAAGCTGGGAAGTTCAATGAACATTCAGAGCTACCAGTCTGAGTGAGATGAAAATTTGATCTAACCCACAGTATCCATTCTTTGTCTGTGACCTTTTAGTGTGAGCATGGACAGTTATGAATTTTCTTAGAGGAGAGACACGGACAAGTTCAATTAGCTGGACCCCTCTGTCACTTCACAATTACCATTTTGTGCCTGGTCCCAGGCAAGGGCCAGCATGAGCAACCTGCCTTTACTTTCTTTAGGTAAGTATATCAAGTACATTTGCTAGTGTATAAACGAATACACAGTTACAAAATACTCCATTGTGAAAAAGCCACAGAGGTGAGCTTTCTACCCGTGGTGAAGCTATGGCACTAGAACAGCTTAACAGGTCCTTGGCATCCAGTGTGGTTTTGAGTTTTCAAAATGGGCCTGTGTGTACCATTTCAGCTGCATGGGCCAGGAAGAGAGGCAAGTCTCTTCATAATCACCAATGTGAAGTCCTTAACTGAGACTCCTATACATTTGTGTAATCATTTTTTGAATCCATGTGGTTTTTTTTAATATCCAGAATGTCCTGTGACAAATAGTTTTACAGTTTAACTACCTATGATGTAAAGTAGGATATCCAGTTGTTTACCAGACAAGCTACTGACCTGTCCTGGATACTATAAATACCTATTTTCTGTTAGGACACATTTTCACATACATAGATGAATTACACTGAGCAACTTGCAGTATAGAGGTCTACACAGTAGATTTGCTTTAGGATGCATTTTTATAACCCTTCATTCCTGCCTTATACTGCTGGTAACGAAGACCATGTATCCTCTTCATCTCTACTCACTGTTCCCCAGGCTTCCCTTCTCGTTTCCTGCTACTTGGGATAAATTGCCTTTGTGATGAGAAAGCTCAGTAGAAAGGGGCAGGTCTGAACAGTGGGTTTAAATCTAACACTAAGTATTAAATCTGTCACTTGAGTATGCTGTCCTGTTTCATGGAAAAAAAAATCTATTTTGTGTGTGGTTCAGTGCAGATTCCGTTGTACATACCTTTATACCTTAAGTATGCAAGCCCATAAACTCTTGAATAGCTTATCCTTAGAGCTATATAAACACACCTTGTACGTTAGTGCAAGGGAAAGGTCAGGATGGCACTAAAACTTTCCCTCTTATTGCTCATGGCAAGAAGGTGCAGATTGGACCAATATAAGTTCAAATCCCATCTTCGAAAAAAAAAAAAAAAAGTACTGTTTCTTTCACCAATTTTTTTCTGGGTATGTTAGACCCTTGCTCCCCCAAATAGGTTAGAGAGCACTCAGGCATAGACACAGATATTGCTCCCTCCTCACCACCCCCCTGCCTGTGGCTATTGATAATGACTGAAATTAGTCTGTCATAATTGTTTCACGTCATTAATCAACAAATATAGCAGGTAAATCTGCCCAAGAGGAGGACACATCCCCAACATGTACTACAGCCATTGCTCTTGCTCTCTTTCATCCCGCATCTGAATACTCAGATACAGCACTTGAGCTATTCTTATCTGATACTGTCCTTCAGCCAAAATTTTAGAAGCTTTAACAGTTACACTTACTTCAAAATAAGACATCTGTAATTCCAAGGGGAAGAAACATAAAAAGTATTGTGACCATTGATACCCGTGTGTTTATAACTGGCTGCACCTTGGCATCTATGACTACGACATTAATTTCTTCAGCATCAGCTCCATGACCAAGCGATCACATTTTCAGTTTCATGTGCTTACTGCCATATTTATAAATTAGTACAAATGTGTCCAACTTATAACAAAAAGTCAAGCAAAGCCAATTTATTGAAACATTGTGGAACACTAACAGACTGCAGGGATAATAATAGAAAAGGGTTCACTACTGAAACCAAGTATACCAGCCCTGACAAGCAAGCTCTTCCTGGTACCAAAATAGGCCTTTGAAATTGCTGTCCATCTTGATACACCAGATATGCCAGTAGTAATCACAAATCTAAAATCCAGAAACCATCCTATAGTGAGGTCCAACACATGAGTGATGACAAACAGACCACCTGTGGATTGCTATAAATGTTGACATCCTTGAGATTTTGCTTTTTTGAAGTTCTGAAGATCTGACACACATCTTGGAAAAAAACAATGTGTTTCCCACCACCTACAGGTAGTATTTATTTAGATAGTTTTTATCGTAATTAGAGGAAACCCTTGCTGGAGAGAAGCATGGCTCAGGAGAAAATTCATTGCTTCCCATACTTTTAGGAAATTTAGTCTATCAGGCTGCTGATAACCTACCAATCTTTTAAAAGCAGCTCTTGAAAATAATGTAGAGCTTAAAATTAAGGCAACAGTGATCCAAGAGAATGTACCCAGGTTATTCATATATTAATCGTCATCTCTTTAGTGTTCATATGGATCATCTGTGTAATGAAAGAGTTTTTAGCTTGCTTGATCCATGGCCAGGGAACTCACAATTCAGACACCTATTTAAAGGTGTCTGGGATTCCAACTAGGACAGTATCTTATCTGTCTGTTCTTAGAAGGATTGATTGCCTAGTCTGCAGTTTCATGGCATGAGTATGAATCACATGAAGGCTGTCCCAGAGCTGACTTCTGGAAACCCAGGTTCCACTGGACGTGGTCTGAGACTGCAGCTGATACTTGAACAGTAGACATTGTCAGCAAAGGCAAACATCTCATTTTATTCTTGTATGGCAATTATTGCACTTCACTCTTCAGTAACTCTTACAAAAATAAGTGGTTGCTTCGATTTTACTTTGGAGTTGTAGAAGAGATTGAGCAGAAGCGTAAGCAGAAATTTTTATTCTCTTTTTCTGAAGAGGAAACCTCATAATATCCTAGATCAAAAGAAACTGAACACTCCTTCTCTTGCCATGGATTCTTAATGGCAAAACTCCTTTCTATTATTTTAGAGTAATTTTTTCAAATTAGAGGTTGTTTACATCATATTGCAATCCATCTGAGCTATCGGAACTGTACATGGGATTCACAGCTGAGCTAATCTTACTAACACACAGAACTGCCCTCCAACTCTGAGATCTTAAGTAAAACATTGTATGTCAATTCATATATAAACAATTGGCTGATGATAACAAGACAATCTTGAGAAGTGTCAGTCAGGCTTCTTGGTAAACCTCAATTAATCTTTGTGTTTTCCATAACAACCAGTGGTGATCAAGATAGATGCCATGACAGTAACAAGTAAGGACAGGTTTCTTTGACTTCAATAATTTCTGGGTAAGTTAGTATTGTACTTGGCTGGGTTTATTTGATTAGGCCCATATCTCTGGAGTATTGACACTGCTTAAAATCCCTCACAGCTCTGACTCTGCTAAGCATCAGATAAACAGGAGGCTTCTCCATCTAACCCATATCATATTTTCCCAGTACGGAGCTGGAAGGCTTTAATATGGTCAAGAAAAGAGATGTCAGTCACAACCCTATCACCATCCAGGGCATAATTCACAGATAAACAATCACCTGCTGAATCAAAGGCCAAATCTGGGAGAATGATGCTTTCAGTTGTGACTGATTCAGTAGAAAATCTCAACCTGAGGAAGCACTATTTGCCTTTCAGACTTGATGGGAGCCGAACCGGCACATATGTGAAGAGGAAAAATGACTCAATCTGTAGTAATGATTCTTCCGGACCCTATGTACAGTGTAGAGCCCCTGCCTCTTCTCACTTTGCAGAATATTAGGTACAGCAAAATTCATACTGTGAGGAGATTGACGTAGTAATATGAATACCGTCTAGCAGGTAGTATTACAAGGCTACAAGGAAGTGCAGGCCACGCCTGCCTTCACAAACTCAACTCTGCAAACAATTGTGATTGGTACAAACTCTACTGATGTCATTTCCCAGCGAATTAACTAAATTGTTCTGCAGATAGTTTTTCAACTGTTGATGGTAGCATTAAAATTAATTGTTGTGTCTGTCTGGATTTTGCTGCAAATGATAAAAGAATTGTGATTTTGAAAGACTAGCATAAATATTTCTGGATAGAAACTTTTGGCAGAAATACACATAAGCCTTCTGTTTGTGTTTTTAAGACAAAACAGGTAATGCTAGTGAAGACTGCTATGGCTAATTACAGGCATATAACCTTGGAAAAATAAGTCTATCTTGAAACCTTGAACAGTCTTTAGTATTTTGGTACATTGGCACTACATTATCTTATATTATATTTTAAGCTTCTTTTCTTTAAAAAAAAAAAAAGGAGAAGTCCAATAAACAGCATACAAAACAGGCGGGGAAAGTATTGCCACCTTGCACCTGTTTACTTTAAGTCTGCAATTCATCCTTCATGAATGAGTTATTCACAAAGGATAACAAATCCATGTACTTTCTGAGAGAATGTTTTTTGTTTTTTTTTCAGTGTCCCAGTTTGGTTTACTGTATTTGATCTGCTGTTTTTTTTGTCTTGTTGGATTTTTATTTTATTTGCTTATTTATTTATTTTGCTTAAAACTGTTTTAACATAAAAATTTTTTGATCACAATACTTTTACTTATTCACAAAGGTGAAATTCTAGTGATTAAGCCAGTGAGACACTTTTTGTCGTGCATATTCTCAGGCAATACTAACGCTATGTTTTAGTTCAGATTGTTTCCAGGTTAAACAATGAGCATTCCAAGGAACCTCAGCAATGCTGAACTACTCGTAATTATAATCAGCCATGGTTACAAGAAGTTCTTTGTTCTGCACACATTTTAAATTCTGTACTTTAGAAAATTTATTGTGTCAAATGAAACATAATCTTGCCTTCTCTATTTGGCAACAAATGCTACTTGCAGGTGCTTCCAAATGAGCTTTTGGATTATAGTTAGCCAAGATAAATGTAATTTTGGTGGTATTCCTATTCTTACTGTAATTTAGATTGCATTTAAATGAGTTGCTCTAGACTGTTTCAGGCAGAAAGACTTAAAATACAAATTAAACTAGATTAATCTTGCAGTCTGCTTGATAAAAAACCAGTCCTTTACTATATATAATAAATCATTTCCCCAACAATCAGTTGCTCAATTTTTCTTGAGATTATAAAGTGGTTTTATTTTGTTTAATAGAATGCTAGTGATGAGGCAAGCCATTATTCTTGATGTCATGATCTAGAGACATCTTTGCCAGAACTCTAATTTATCCACAGAAAGAAATTACAGTGCTTAAAATTGATATATCTTATAATAGTCCATCTTTGGTACTTCCTTTGCTTGCGTTTAACAGAACTGTTCCATTTTATGTCTATTTGTACTGACTGTAAAGCTCTTACGGTTAAATTACTAATTTGTATTAATAAATGTTGCCAAAGAGCAAGTGCTAGCTTACTGTGTATGCATAACCTGATGCAGTTGCATCTAGGTTTTTATTTGAATGTGCACATACTTTTATTTCAGTATAATTCCTTTTTGGACTTGTGTCCATTTCACTATTAGAGGGGTTTTTTTTGTGAAAGTCATTGTGTTGAAGTTGCATTTTTATTAGATCCAGGAATGTGTTGGTTATAGTCCTACAACACTGAACTGCAACACTGGAAAACTAGATAATTAATTTGTTGTATTTAAGAGAAGAATCCAAAGGCTGAGGTCAATGTGAATGAAGATCCTAATAGAAAGGGAGCAGATCTGTGTTTCATGATAGAAAGGTGAAACTGTTCAACTGTGCTGAATTTAAAGTTAGTCAGTCTGTTCAGAATAGTCCTCCTACCTGTTTTTTTCCAAATTACAGATTCAACCAGACTTTATCAGGTAGTTCCCAGATGGGTCTAACTTTGCAGGGCAGCCCCAGACTGCAAACAGAAGCTTAGTTTCGATGCTCTTTGCATACAAAGGCTAAGGCTGTGCAATCAATTCATTCTTTGACTGACTGTGCGCAAGCTTGACAAAAAGAGTGTAATCTGATCAAAGTCCCTTGTAAATGACAGTATTCTGGCAACATTGCATGTAGTCTATTATTTGGGAAGATGGAATATCGAAGAACTGGCAAAGGTATAAAAATAATACCATAACTGTATATGTGTGGGTCTCAGAAGAATTCTGCTAAGAACAACACACAAATTTGAATATAACTTTCCTCCTACAGCTAGGACTGACATGGGCAGTAAGAACAAAGCTAAATTTAAAAAACATTTGCAAATTGCTGGACTGCTAACTTTGAGACGATCAACTCAGAAAGCAAGCTCTCACATACGGGTTCCAGTTCATGAACACTGAAGCAGAGAATAACAACTGCGTCTTGACTGAGTTAGTTAAACAGTGACTGTTTTACGTCAAGAAAAATGCAGCTGCAGCAGCATTCAAATTTCATAATGTAACACAGATACTAATTTTATGAAATATTATGTCTCTACATCAACTGTGAATTTCTGCAAGAAAAGCAGCACTTTTTAGGGAGCCAAGAGTCACATAAACCAAACAAAATTGGGAAAGGACAGACGGAGCCCCAGTAGGATGTATGATAGGAATAGTACTTACAATGAGAAGTCCCCTGTACCATGCCAGAAACATCCTAAAACAAATCAGCTAACTCTGTATAGAACTATCGGGAGTTAGATGTAAATCTTCACCTTAAATCAAGAGAGAGTCACTTTACTCAGCCAAATTAATTCCTGCTGCAGTTCTTTTCTGCTAGAGATAGGCCTGTCCATGGGACTACACCAGGGATAAAACAGTCCCATTGGATTACTGCAGCATCAATGTTTACAAAGAGGCATTGTCATGATTGTTGAACAAAGTTGTTCAACAATCTTTCCAACATTTAGCAAGGTTGTTTTCAAGCTGCTGCTGTTCAAAAACGCAATCTGGAAGGTAGTCAGCATGCACATAATTATGCAAGGGATGCAAACCCAGTGCCAATTTAAAAAAACTGGAGTACCTAGAAAAAATTAGAAAATTAAATAATCAAACTGAAGTTGATGTATTTCACTTTCAAACATCTGATTTGTGGTAGCAGTTCAGAACTCAATTTAAGAAGTAAATAATATTGAAGTAATATTAGTATGCAATTTTCCAATAAACATGCATATGTATGGCAGGGGTCAGGCTTATGTGAAAAAACATTATCAGTTTAGAAAATTATTAGCAAACTACATAATTTTCCATAAGCAACAAATCAGTCTGAATCAGACAAAATGGTTTATTTTAGTATATGAATTAGAGTGTCACATTTTCCCATGAAAATGTTTTATGTAAAAGATTTATGCCTGCTTTTTACATGGTTAAGGGAATCCTTTGCATGTTTTTACTGACAATAGTAATAGTGTTCAGAATTTCATTGTTCATTAACAGTATGTTTCAATTAAACTTCACTATAAACATGGGATTGTTAGTACATATATGATTTCATTATGTTGTAAAACTGTGAAAGAAAATTTGTAGAATTGCACTGAATCATGTTAGAAGGAAAAGCCCTGATATGAAAAATAAAACTAGAAAAGTCTAGATCCTTCCCAACACATTAGAAGGTATACGGGAAGAGCATCAACCTCCAGCAGCTCATTATGTCATGTCTTAACCAGTGGAAAAAGTGTCAGCCATGTAACAGACCATCAGCTACTTGGAATCATCTTGGGTCTTCACGTACTGCCTTGTTCTGGGCAGTCAACCATCATCTGATCTGGATGTTGCTGCAAAAAACAAGGAGATAACTACTTTCAGCTTCCCCCTTCCATTTCCAGCTTCCACAAAAATCAGTAGACTGGGTAAGTCTCCTTATAGAAGAACAAACAGTTGCATTCCATGCAGCTACAAAGTCTGCACAATTTTTCATCCAGACACCACACCAGTATCTCCTGGGGAGCTAATTCTTAAGGTTATCCATCTGCTACTTGGTGCTGACTCCAGGGAAGCAAGTCATCAGCACAAATATCAAACTCTCGGTGAGGGGTGCACACCTGAGCTAATAAAGTGACAAACAGGAGTTGTGGATGGAGATGAGATGAACATACTTTGGTTATCTCTGTGAATCATTCAGCTGTCCCTCTCCCATCTCCTGTGGAACACTTGTCAGAAGACTAGTATATGAAACTGATAGACCAGAAGAATTTAGTATTACGCAGAAAAATCTGCCTTGGGTTCCTATATCAATGTGGGAAAAAGATGAGGGACATCTAAGCCTGGTAATCCTGTACCTGCGCGGGGTCAGGAATCTGGACCCTATGGGGGAAGTCTGAAAGTGGTGTGAGTTAACCTGCATGCCAGGTAGAGCGGGAACATGTTAAAATACTACAAAAATTATTCCCACAGATGAAAGCTGTGGGCCTCTCTTCTAGGTGTGCTCAGACCACTACCTGAAGGGGACCTACAGGAAGGATGGGGAGAGTCTGTTTACAAAGGCCTGCAGTGACAGGATGAGGGGCAATGGCTTTAAGTTGGAGAAGAGCAGATTTAGATTGGATATTAGGAAAAAGTTCTTTACTATGAGGGTGGTGGAACACTGGAACATGTTGCCCTGGGAGGTGGTTGAGGCCCCTTCCCTGGAGATATTCAAGGTGAGGCTCGACGAGGCCTTGGGCAACCTGGTCTAGTTGGGGGTGTCCTGCTGGGGGACTGTGGGGAGGTTGGACTAGATGACCTTTGGAGGTCCCTTCTGGCCTGGGCCATTCTATGATTCTATGACTCTGTTATGCTTTCCTTCCTACTAGCCTACTGCTTGATGCCAAGCCACTGATAGTGAAAGTATTTCAAAAAAGGATTGTGCCAATGGGCCACTGGAATCCAAGTCATAGCTTTCATTGGGCTTTCCAGTCCTTTGTTCCCAGAACACAAGAATCTATTTCTGTCAGAAAAGGACATAATTTTCTCAAAAACAGATTTTGTTATAAGGCAAACTCTGCCACACACAAAACTGGGAAGGTGGGAAAAGGAGTTACAGTCACAAAACCAAACAACATTTTGTTGGAAAACATTGGCAAACAGCATTTATAAATTAGTTCTGCGCACTTAGCTCTGCATTTAGTCTCTAGCCTAAGTGACCATATTTTTAAGCATATTGAATGTATACAAGTTTCATTACCCTTGGTATTCAGGAAAACTGTGGATCAAAGATCAATTACAAAAGATCATGTACATTCTAGGTACTATGTTTCCATTTGCTACTTATTTATTACAGTTATTAAACAAAAAAAAACAACTGTTACAAGTTAAGAGTTTGAAAGGGAGCATCTCTTCTTTACAAAGGATTTGTACTTTGCTTGCTGATTGCTGACATTCTTCAGTCCTGGCAGATCAATTTATAGGAGCGTAGTCCAAATTGTACTCCCTCTCTTAAGCTTTATGAAAAGTAAGAAAACTGTGGAAAAGAGCAACTTTTCAAAAAGTTGAATTTAGAACAAGTTTCTGTAAATGTAGTGATGGAATAGTTGGAAACCTTTCAGTGTAAGGTGTGCCATGTCATTGGCTTTTTTTCACTCCTTGCAATAGTTATACTCCATTGTAAGTGGAATCAATAAGGACGGGTTGGGGTTTTTTTTCAGTTTTATAGAAGTTAAAATCCAGGCCATACACTATAGCTTGTTGTATTCTTTTAATAGAAACGTTTTTCAGCTCTACAAAGGCCAAAAAAAAAAAAAAAAGAGAAAAAAGAGAAAGAGCCACCCCCCAGTCTATTAGTAACTCCTAGAGGAGTCCTAGATAGGATGTGTAAAACCTTAGGGCAAAGCAAAGGTGAGAACCTTGATTTGTGTTATTGAATGCCAGGACAACAAACAAACTTACCAGTTAAGCATGAATCTCTCCCTGGTTTTATGTTAAATCAACTCCAGTTACTCTAAATAATATTGACATATTTGAAGCAGGGTCATGAAACTGGGTCTCTCACAAGCCAGCTAAGTTCTCTGGATGTACAGTTTAACGGAAGATTGAATTTTGTCTCATTGTTAAATGGGAAGATGCATGAATATTTTTTTAATCAGATAAACCACTTCCTTCTCAACTTCACCATCACTAGTCCTAAACCCTTAAAGCCAAAGAAAGGAGATGCAAACTGACCATTGTAAGGGACAAATCACAGGCAGATATAAGCCCAGAGATTTGATCACAGGTGGATAAGCCCAGAGTTGTGGAGTCTTTATGGGCCCAAACACAAATGGTGTATTGAAGAGGAATGAAACAGCTGTGGAGACAATGCAACCTGAAAAGCACTCGGCTTGGATAAAGACTCTTTTCTGCTAAACCATTGTTTTATTCAAGAAAAATTGTGAGTAATATTGACTGGGACTTAATATGGGGTAGCATTAGAACAAGAATGTCACACAGAAAAAATATCCCAAAGTTCTCAGTCTAAAAACACAATTGAAAAATATCTCTGTTTTCTATTTACTTTTAGGGATATGCCTAAGGGTTCTGAACATCTGACAACTATTTTCTTTTTTTGTCAAGTTAGTATACATTCACCTCAATGTTAGTATACATTCTAAGGTTGTCTACAAGATGTTTTAATGAGTCGTTCCATCTTGCTTCAACATAAAAAGGGTTTGTAGGAATAATGGAAGCTGGAGACAGTTACAGAGTGCTATGTGTCAAAGTCAGATTAGTAAAAATAAAGAAGCCAAACAAAATTACCTTGAGTTCATTGTTCACAACATCAGGGAATCATGCTTCTGCTTCTATAAGAGTTGCATTTTAGTATTGATCTATTACGCCAAAGTTGTTGATATTTATTCATCTCCTATCTAGTATCCATCAGGCTTACAACACACATGGCTAGTTTATAACATAATATAAATTGAGATAAAGACAATAATTCTGCAATTAAAGTTTTCTCTAGAGTAGGTGGACATCACAGAACTCATAAACATGTGGGTTAAATAAATATCTGCCGAGTCACACAGCCAACATTTGTTCATTTTAGTGGCACTTATTTTAAACAATCACTGGGGTACAATGATGCTTCCAAATGATGTTTGACGAATATTATGTAGTCCTGGGAACAGCTGAGAACCCTAACTAAAATTTGTTTTCATTATGTGAAAGTAACTATTCAGACTATTTTCCTCTTCCATTCCTTTCTAGAAAACCTGTATTCAGTTCAGATTTGCTGGTTAAACACGCACAGTGCTACAGACAAAAGTAATTCATGAGAGAAATGAAGCGGTGCAATTGGATGTGCACTGGCGCAGGTAACAGAGCCAAAATGCTTGTTGATGGCATGTTAGGTTGGCTATTTCTGCCACTTTTTCCATCTCCCTGGAACTTCCTTTTAGAAGGAAAGGAAAGCAAACCATCATTTTCAGTAAATTTATTGATGGCTAAGATCCCTTTCTGAATCCAAGCTGGCCAAATCATAGGAGTTCAGTGTTGAACCAAATAGAAAGCTTAGTATGTAGGGGCGGGAGGAATTTAAATTTAGTAGCTGCTGTATGCCAAGTATATAGTCATTTTTCTTCAGGGAATTGGTTGAGTTCAGCACATTGGCAAAGGGTAAGGGGAAACCTATTTTGCTTCCAGCTGGCCAGTCTACGACTATATAGCTCAGAGTTTTAAAGTATTATGCTGCCTGATGTGGGATGATTGCCTGATGACCAAGTGTGAAGTTGGGAAATACAAATTACCTACTCTGACAGAGCTGTAAAATTTGTAGGGAGATTCTGAACTTGTTACTAGTATTATGAAAAAACAGTTAAGTATGTTTATTTTAGTAAAATAACAGGAAAAAAGATGGATAAGAAGTATATCCAAAATAAACTGTATTTTAAAAGCGGAATTCCTTTTAGTTACTTCTATCTTTCCCAAAGGGTAAAAAGCAGTGTTTGTTAATACTACAAATTACCTTCTAGCTATACAGTTAATTAGTCCAAGTTAAATCTGACTGTGTTTAAAAAAAAGTTATTTGGGTAATCTAGACTATTTTTATTCAGCCTCAGAAGTGGAACTACTTGCTGCAAGGGCCTGTACACCTGTCTGAAAAGCTGAATCTAAAACCAGATAATCAGCAACAGGAGAGCGCTTTCCCCATTCTCAGTGATAAGAACTTCTTAATTGTAAATCTACAGCGTTTATAAGGTCACTACTATCAAACCAACAGAACATTTCAGAAAATGGTTATTCAAAAACAAAGATGAGAAAAGCTAGGACTCTCAATGTAAACACAGTACTCTAACCTTAAGAGAAGATGAGTTTGGTATTTTTTAATAGCAAGGAATTATTTCATGGAAATTACAAAGAATTAATTAAAATAGTAGCCCTGCCCACACTCCCAATACCAGCACACGCGCATTTTACATTTATACCTACATTTTGTTTTATGAAACAAATCTAGATTTAAATCTATATAAATGGAGGTTAATAAAATAGTTTAAATCTATTAATATATATTGAAGTCACTGAGCCTGTGTGACCTTGCCAACTGTTTCTTATTTGTGAAAAGTTCTTTAATAAACTGAGGGAATAACCACTGGATCGTACACACTTACCATTAATATTGTGCATACTTACCATTAATATTCTTAATGCATCTCAGAGGTCAGGGGAAGAATTTCTTCCTGAACAGGATCAGAGAGGGAGGCTGAATTAGGATAGCCCTGATATATTGTTGATCCCACTGCTGATGGTAGTTCGTTGCTGATGGGCAAAGCACAGCATTCATTATTGTTGATCACAGTGCCATTGTCTCACCCAAAAACATTGTAAAATTCAATAAGTATATACTACATACTGAAGTGATTCATAACTAAGAAAAGACAAAAAGTAGTGATGGTCATCTTTTTCTACGGCTTTTCCCTATTGAGTGATACAAGATTCATTGCTGTGTTCCACATAAAATAGGTACCTGAAACAATTGGAAGAACTTCTGAGATGCTTAAAGACCTAAATATTAGCAAGGGACAGAAGAAACTTTGGTAGGATTGCGAGCACCCAGGCGCATTTACTAGGACATATGTCATGTTCACTAGCGCAAGCATAATGAGTTTTTTTGGGAAAAACAGTTGTAATATCTAATCACACTTTATAGAGAGTGTGGGCATTTTATCACCCAAAGTTCTGTTCTCAAGATGAAAAAATCCTTTTCTGCATATCATATTTCATTAAATCCCCCAAATTTTTGAACTGAAAATGAAAAAGCACCTAGTCTCTGTCCTCCTTAGTTAGAGAGCAGCGATTAACACAAAACTTTTTATCTTCATAACTACAACTGGACTACAGAAGAATTATAGTAATGTACTTTACACTCCATCTTTGGTGAGAAACCACGTAGCTGTTAAGAGATTTCTGTTTTACTGTAGAGCAGTGTGTGAGGAATGCTGGGCTGCCCTGCCTATTCTGGAAGTTTTGCATCAGGCATTTTGGGGTTCTGAATTTCTTTTTTTTCATAGAGTCTCAGAAAAAAACTTCGCAGAGAAAGTGCACAAAGTGAATTCCCTGGTATTCTTTTGCAGTTAATTTGTTTCATCCCCCAAAAGAAAGACCGCAATAGAAGACTATCCATTCATGTGCAAAGCCGAGAATCTGGGGCAGAACAGGAGCAAAGGTTACCCCTGCACCCTCCCCCAAGCCTATTCAGAGAGAATCCCAATTCTGTTTCTCACCTCTGAAAGTCAGACATTGTATCTGGGGACCGAGAAAGAGAATGGCCCAGGGACAGCTATTCAAAAAACGCTCTGTGTCTAGACTTTAAATGGAAATGACAGGCGACACACACAGGTGATGCATAAAATTCACAATACTTTAGAAGAGGTATGAGCTTATGTTAGGAGAATAAGCAGTCTTGCAGTGGTGGAGATAGTTGTAAAATATCTCATTTTTATAATTCTAAAACATACTTTGGCCTGATCTAAAATTTGTACCAGCTGAACTGAAGGTGTGATATTGCAAAAATTTAAACAATTTGAGTTATGCAGATCCTTGCATTATGAAGTAATTAATGCTTAATTACACCTAGGTCCCTTGTAGTCCCATTTGATCTCTTAGCAAATGCCAACCATATCTGGTAAAATGCAAAACTAAACTTTCAACTTCTGCACTGCTCAGGATGAGCATTAACTGACTTAGGAAACAGGCAAATCTTTAAGTCATTTTTTTAAAGACAGCAGAAAAAAATTCACCATAGATAGACACTTGCAGGTGGGATATCCCTGTCTGTGTTTGTACTCCTTATGTGTGTACCTGATTGGCCTTGTAAGTACATTGTTAAACACAGATGGCTGTAGGTACTTACTCTTCTGCAAACTTTATACAGACTGGCAGTACTGGAAGAGTTGTGCCTTGTTTATAATTAAATCTATGCAGAAAACTCTTCCTGCAATAATTTATACAGGAGCTTATCCTATCTGTTGCCACCTGATCTGTGGATGAAATTGTGTGGATTGATAAATGGCTGCAATTGTAGATGTAATGAGCTAAATATCCAGCATTTTCTTCCAGCCTGTAGATTTCTTTAGCTATTACTTCATTTGCTTTGAGTACTTTTATTTTGGCTGACAAATTTCTTGATATACTGTTAATTATAATGTTTACAAAAATAATACATAGAAGTTACTACCACTAATTGAGTTTCAGGCATGGTGGAAATACAGAGTGGTGTATTGTGTTGGGTTTTTTTAATTAAAAAAAAAAAAGAAAAACTGAAGTTAGGAGAAGTTAGTCTTTCAGGAGCTCAGAATCAGGTTGCTGCTAGAATCAGCTTGAATCCATATCAGAGTTTCCAGCAATGACCACATGGAGGATGAGGCCTCTTTTGATCTTGGCTCATCATGTAAGTAAAAACACAGGAACACGTTGCTTTTCCCTCCTCTTTTGCCCTCAAATATCAAACACCATCATCTTCATATCCCTGGATGGTTTTATGGTTATTTCATGTTAGAATGCAAAACTGATAGCATATACTGTGCAAGTCTGTTGAACTATAATATTAACCATCCTCAAAGTTTTTGAGAA
Source organism: Limosa lapponica baueri (assembly GCA_002844005.1). NCBI lineage: Eukaryota > Metazoa > Chordata > Aves > Charadriiformes > Scolopacidae > Limosa > Limosa lapponica. Next base: position 112,724 of record KZ506399.1, read on the forward strand.
AAATTGAATCTTACTCTTTTCCAGTTTAACTTGCCTATTGATGCAAATGATCACTTAATGGCTATAGCAGAACAGAAGTATGCTAAACCCAGTTCATATTTCAATTCACAGATTGTGCCCAGAATATAGGCCTGTAACTAAGAAATGTAATCCTTTGACTCCTTAGAAACAAAAAGTTGTTTGTGATTTTAATGCACAGCTGAGTTTTCAGCAAAATGTGAAAAAGACATTTTTGATGCTGGAAAACCTATGTTGTGACCTTTGATCTTTTATTGTAAGTCCTTTATTTCAGTTTTATTTTTAGACTTTAACAGTACCCTTTTAACAAATAATAAGCAAAAATATATGCAAGACAATGTATTTCAAGAATATTTAGTGGAATTACAGAAGATTCATAGGACTAAGTCCAACTGTCACAGTACTTCCTCGTGCGCCCAGGCTTTGTATAAGTGGCAGTGGGCTTTGAGAGGTTCACTTGACAAATGTCATTACTAGGGGAAGAGTAACTGTTCTTTTTTGGGACTTCTTTTTATTACTGTTCTCTGATGGGAGATCACTGCTCTCACAGCAGAGCAGCTAAATGTAATATATGGATGCTGCTGAGCTGCCTCAGTGTGAAATCCAACAGTGTAGTGGACTCTCGTGCATGCGCGTGGATGCAAGTGGATTGCAGTGGAAACTAGTGTGAAGCGGGAAGTTCTTTTAAGTTAAGCCACTTAAAAGTTGTACTGAAGAAGGTGAAGACTGCTCTTAACATACAAACAGCTGCTGGGTCATACCAAAAGATTAATCTGGCCCTGGATTTTGTGGCTACAAGGGGATAACTAGGGTTAACTGGGCAAAGAACCAGGCAAGCATATGTAGCAGTTCCCCTTTCTACTCTCTAGTCTCCGGTGTCTAACCAGGTCCAGGTTAGGGACATATATGAGGGTCAGAGCTCTTGTAGCTGCACAAACCATATTCACACAAAACCAGCCAATCCTAAATAAGTTGGAAATGGGAAATGCTGGACTTTTTAAAGGAGCCTTAATAAACGCCTTCAAAGCAGAGCGCTGTCTTCCCTATACAAATTGCTGTTAGTGCTGTGATAATCCTGTTAAGAAAATAAAGTTACTTGTGAGATAAGAGGAAAGAAATGTATTTTCTAACCACATTTACACAACACCTTACTGCATTCACAATAAGTCTTCACATTTTGGAGGGATACCCAAAAGTTACAAGGGAGGAGAGCATTGTTTTGGTTTTTTTTTCAATTTTTTTTCAAACCGTTGGCTTTAACAGCTTTTATTAAAGATAGTTCCATTTATAAACTGTTGCAAGACACTGTGGTAGAAAGAATGCCAGAAAACCATCTAAATTAGACAAAGTTGTAATCTGTGTCCAAAGCACTATGCACTGTATGCTCTAGAGTCTTTAAGAAATATTTTCCAGCTATACAGTCCAGGAATATGGAAAGGAAAGTCCAATTCTTTCCATTCAAAATAAATCTGTACTCATTTCATGATCCAATTTTACAATCTCTGACATTAGTGTATGTGTTCATGCTTTTATGTAAAGCATACCAAGAAAAGGGGATTCGCCACATAGTTCAGCAGATGCTAAATGAGCAGTCTGTGATGCTCATCAGTATACCTACCGTAATTCTCCTGCAATTCAGAAACTAAACAAGTCACTCAGGCACCTGAGACCGAGGTGCCTAATTCTGCACTGGGAGTGTCATTCCTAGAGCTGAGTGCCAGACTGCAAAACACTGCAGTGCTCTGCATGGTAATAGCCAAATCTTCTTGTGAGTTAATTCTGTATTTTTCATTCTAAAATCAAAATAACTGAATTCTTACATATTTTCCAAGATTTTCTACGTAGCTTATATATATTTCTGTGTACACTAATCTTTGAGGAATACCATTTGCCAATTTTTTCCATAGAGATTTTCCATACACGTTTTCCACATATTGTACAATTTGTCTCAGCTTTGTTCTCCATAAGACTTACAGATTGTTCAGATCTTACAAACAACTTTCTCTGGAAATAGGAAAATGACAAAACAAGAATACACAGAAAAACTATAATACATATAGCTGAACAATGCTCTGTTTAAACAAACTGTTATGCCTACTGACCTAATCTTCTTTCTGGTGTCTGTCTCTTGACTTAGAAAGCTGGGAATAGACAAAGCAAGAAAAAATAGTCTGTCTTTGAAATAAAGCAACTCCCTCATCTGAGTTACCTGTTCTTTTCTGCTTACTACTACTCCTGTTCTTTTGTGGAATCCTTTTCGTTTTTCTACACTTTCTACCTTAATATTAATGAGGACAGAATCAGTTCCATCTTATTTGCCTGCAAAATTTGAGGCCAACATCCATTCTGCTATAAGGATTCCATGATTAACTTGAGTAGTCTAAGATTCCTCATCTCAGGTTTGCTAGACAGATATTTAATCTTACTCTTCCCACTGTCTATCCCTCCTACGTTTTGAGCAGGCTCTGAGTGCTACCCTCACCACATTCATATTCTCTGATCTTCCCTCTGCCCTGCCTCATCTGTGTTCCACTAAGGAGGAGAGCAGCCAGGACATGCTGGAGGATGTCAAGCTGACATGAAGTTTTCTGGTTTTATTTCCAAATTTTACATTAAAAGAATCAGGCTGGCCAGGTTCACAGGGTCTTGCAGAAACCAGGAGGCTTGGGTGATAAGGAGGCTGATAAGCCCCGCATCAGCATAACACACGAAGCCACATCCTGGGAAAGGATGGTTTACAATATGGCCTTTGGTAAGGCTCTTCCTATTTAAATGAAGACATTCTTGCCAATATCCATCTTTCTGGGCAGAAGTACCTTCAAAGACATACTTGAAGCCAAATGCACCGCTGTGAATTTTGTTTTAGAGGGCCATCAAGGACAGCTCAACTCAAACGGGTTCATTTTCCAATTTCAAGTACACTCTGATATGCATTCTCTCCCTGAAATACAATGTGCCAGAGACAATAGCTTCTTCTTGTGCTGGCAAGCAGTTGGTATTAGGCTAAACACATGGCCCAGGGCCATTCCTAGAGATGTTTTTAGATCTCATCCTGCAAGGGGAGATGAGATTTGTAAGCAATCTGGATTCAGGCTATTTACAAGGAAACTGTCAGTGAAAGATACTGAATCTCAACAGCACCATTACTTTCAAGCATCCCTAGAATCTTTTAGTTCAGGGGACTAAAAATGAAGCCCTTATGCACATCAAGAACTTTTCTCCCTATAAGCACAGAACCTATAGCACACATAAATGCAAGGTTATCATGTATTATTTTTTTCCACTATATGGTCAACCAAAGTATTTTAGCAAGTGTATTTGTGTAATTTATACTATCCTTTTATATTCATTTTTTTAAAATAATTATTCTCTCCCCAAACACTGCTGGGATATTTCTGATAGGTTATTATCCAGGTAAAAATATATACTGGAAAAAGCACATAAACACATACTTTCAAGCATCAACCCCAAATACCTCCAAATATATCTAGCAATATTAAATTTTGTTATTTAAACAGAAAAGTGTGCTTGCCAGCCTTATCAGTTGTTGACTGACATACTAAAGAATTCAAAGGCCTAAAGTAACAAGTGCTTTAGCTAGCTGCTTCCATGGTCAGCAAAGACTAACAAGCTGGTTAAGACATGGAGTAACATGCTCTGTGCTCAATAAACGTGTAACCCTGTCCAGAGCTCCTGAAACACAGTTGCCCAAGCGGTTTATACATATTTTCAGAATTCACAGTAGAATTCCTGTCCCTGCTACAAAGACTTCTACTTGCAGCAAAGAAACATTTATGCTAAGAATCTGCATGCTACTTTCTGTGCAAGTTTCTTTTCTAAACAGTTTCAGATTATAAAAAAATGTATGTAGATATTGCTTGGGCTGATGAAAACAAAAATAAAAGTCATCAAATAAGCTCACTATTTTTATTCAAATGAGGTTCACTTTGAAAAATTATTTTATGCAATAAAGCAAACCAGGTAAGTCAAACTGTATGGGGATTCTGTCAGAAATTCTAATCACAGATGGTCAGTAATTTTTTAACTGTAGCCAAAGCTTTTTCTGGTAATATACCAGTTTTGACAAAATTGCTATTGGAAACATTTTCTCAGCGCCAGCAGCGGGTGTAGGCAAGAAAGTGTAGTTATCTGCGACTGGGAATAAATAACTTGTTGGTCTGAGCAAGCAGCTTGGTTTTGCAGAGCCCATATATCTTTGCTTTGCTTGATTTAGAGCAGGGAGTTGAACCCATGTGAGGGCCCTAACCAGACGGTGATAAGCTGTCTTTCTTTTTAGCTTGATGAGTATTTAATCAGTTATACACTGTGGAGCAGCTCCAGCCACGGAAAGGCCAGTCTTCCACACCAGAATAGTCCCCAGCCAGTCGTCAGACAGCAACGTGAGCATTCCCAAGTCTGATTCAGGCAGGGTCTGATTTGAAGGCAGGTCTCCCAAATCCCATGAGGATACCATAAGGATGAGGCAATTGGCTATGTGCCTGTTGGTTCAAAAGGTTATTTTTGGCCCTGATGCAGAATGGGGAAAAAGCTCTCCAGAATCTGTCCTTTCAAAAGGATAGACTCTCCCAGTTCTCTGTATAAACCGCCGAATTTGCAGAAAAGGTTGAGCAGAACCTGTACCAACACCTGTCCCTGGAGACAGATGATGTGGCGAAGGCACACGTGGCTGCATCTGCTGGAGAGCTTGATCGGTGAGTGTGGCTTATCCACATGATCATCATATCTATTCATTTGCTGCAGAAGCAGGAATTTTTGAATATTAACAAAAAATACTCAACAGTAGAAATACCTGTTTTAATCAAGTAGACCTACCGAGACATACCCACCAAAGCAGCAATTACCCACGTAGGCATAACGATGAAAAAGGGGGAGGGAAGGACAAGCTGGCTCCCTCGGCGCCCCGGGAGCTCGCCGCCCTCCCTCCCCGCTCGCCGCCTTCCCCTGCCCGCTGGCCCCGCTCCCTCCCCGCTGGCCGACGCAGGATGGCGCCCTCGGTACGAGCAAATCACCCGGGGGGGAGCAGGTTGACAACCTATCTCCAGAATTAATTTCTCCCTCCGAACGGCCGTGTTCCTGAGGAGCACTGGCTTTACATCTCCGGTGTACGCGCCGCTATATTCCGCTGCTCCCCGAACCGCTGTAACGCTAATTTGCCCATTGACGGCAAAAGGATCTCACAAACAACCGTTTATTGTGTTTATCGCAAAGTTTTGGTATGGGTGAGGACAAATGCGACTACCTTTTCAGGGGGTTGTGCTTATTTTGCTAGAGCTACTGTTAGAAAATCCACATACTTATACGTAGAACCTAAATCGTACGGTGTCAGTAGGACTCAGGCACATATGTATATATGTATGTATATTCAGAGGCAAGTATGGAGCGTTTATTTGAAACGGTGAACGCCAGCCCCGGGTCTGACCTCCCCACCTGGCAGGGCCCGCAGCCAGCCCTCGGTGACCGAGAGGGCTACTGCGGGCTGGCCCTCTTCTTGCCATCCTCGGGAGCGCCCCGAAGCCGCCGTGCTCCCGGACCACCTCCCCCCGCCGACCCCTTCAGAGGCCAGCCAGCTGCTGCAGATTCGCCAGGAGAATGACACCTCCTGCCTCCGCACCCGCACCGCTTGGGAAATGCTGTTCGCAGAAACCCGAAACCTTAGAAATTCAGGAAGGATTTTTTTCTTTTTTAACTTTTTTTTTTTTTTTTTTTTTTGCTATCAGAAATTAGCCTGGCGGCGAGGAAAGCAACTCTGAGATTCCACCCCCCTCTCCCCCGCCAACCCACAGCTTCACGGCAGCCGAGCGATC